>JAMJFZ010001680.1:0-235000 GCA_026225945.1 Cricetomys ansorgei
CATCTCCAGTCACAGGCTAGCTTGTTCCAACATAGCAAGTCTAAGCTGGCCAGAACTATGTGATAAGGGAAACACACATCTTCCAGAGTAACTTTGGTTCTCACAGATGTTCATCACACAGCTCAGACCGCATCCAGACTCAAGTTCAAAGGCACACATGCCCCATGCGTGTAATCCTAGCACTTGGAGGTAGAGGCAAGGGAATCAGGTGTTCAAGGCCACCCTCGGCTACGTTTTATGTTCAAGGCCAGCCTGTGCTACCTGAAATGGAAATGCTATCTAAACAAACAACAAACAAAAACATTTAAATAAGACCTAGTTTGGGTCACTATATAATTCAATAGCAGAAATACTGTCCTGAGTTTGACAGGAGCCAGCTCAGTGTTGGAGATCCAGATCCCAGTTGTTGTCCACCAGGAGCCTGTGTCCTCCAGCTTAGAGGGAACCCTTACACCCCTCCAGTCCCTGGTGCCCTGAGTTCTCATCCCAGCTCACTGTCCTTCACCTTCAAGCTTTACCCAGGTCAGTGCCCCTGAGTCACTGCAGGCCCCTCCCCCACCCCTCCCAAGCACCACTTCCAGGGCCACCTCTCCTCTCCTGCCACGCCTGCACCCTGTCCAGGGCCCAGGGCTTCAGAGAGGCTGTGCGGATGACCTTGGTCACGTGGACATTTTAGACTTTTGAACGTAATTACAATTACAGTATATTCTGAAAAAGAATTCCAAGCTCTCTTAGAATGAATAAGGTGAAAGGAATACCCAACATGAAACTCAAAAGGTTCAAAGATCACAAATGGGAGCTGGAGAAATGGCTCAGTGGCTAATGGTGCATACTTCTTCTGGGGGAGCCAGGTCCGATTTTCAGCACCCACATTGGGCAGCTCACAACCACCTATAGCTCCAGCTCCAGGAGATCCAACACCCCCTTCCTACCTCCATCGACACCTGTGCACATGGTGCAAGCACACACTCACACACATGCACATTCACATACACACTCTCACACACACTCACTCTCATGCTCACACACACATACACACACTCACACACATACACACACACTCACACACACACACATTCACACACACTCACACATACACACACACATTCACACACACACTCACTCTCATGCTCACACACACACACTCTCATGCTCACACACACTCACACACTCACACACATTCACACACACACTCACAGATACACACTCTCACACTCACACACACATACACACACACTCACTCTCACACTCACACACACACATATACACACACATTCACACACACACTCTCATGCTCACACACACACATTCACACACATCTATCTCACACACATACTCACACACACACTCACACATACACTCACACACATTCACATACACACTCTCACACACACTCACACATGCACACACACACATTCACACACTCACACTCTCTCACACATCACACACTCTCACACACACACACACACATTCACACACACACACACACTTCACACACACACTCTCATGCTCACACACACATACACACACTCACCACATTCACATTTACACACTCACACACACTCTATCTCACACACACACACACTCACACATACACACACATTCACACACACACTCACACACTCTCTCACACACACATACACACACACATTCACACACACACACTCTCACACACAACACACTCTCATGCTCACACACACATACACACACTCACCACATTTACACACTCACACACACTCTATCTCACACACACACTCACACATACACACACATTCACACACACACTCAGACACTCTCTCACACACACACTCTCTCTCTCACACACATAATTACAAATAAATCTCACAAATGAAATGAGGAAACACACAGTGGAATATGGAGACCCATAAGCTTATTGGTGAGGAAAATGTTCACGTTAGGTACAAGCAGCACAACACAGAGCCACGCAGACAGCAGAAACCGTGGTTTAAAAGTGTGTGTGGGAGCCAGGCTTGCGCACCTTTAGTCCCAGCACTGGAAGGCAGAGGCAGGTAGAACTCTGTGAGTTAGAGGCCAGCCTAGTCTGCATAGAGTTTCAAGAAAACCAAATCTGCACAGTGAAACCCTGTCTAAAGAAAGAAGGGAGGGAGGAAGAGAGGGAGGAGAGAGAAAGGAAGAGAAAGAGAGAGTGGGGGAGAATGTGTGTGTCACCGAGGTGGCTCAGGGGGTAGAGGCACTCGCCACCCAGCCTGCTGATCTGAGTTCAGTTCTCGGGACCCACAAGGTAAAGGAAGGAAACAGCTACTGGAAGGTGTCCTTTGACCAACACAACACACAACAGCAATAAAAACAAATGAATATGCACATGTGCGTATGCATAGTTACACAGGGAAAAAGAGATATAAAAAGGCCAAATAATGGGCTGAAGAGATGGCGCAGCGGTTAAGAACACTGGTTGCTCTTCCAGAGGACCCAGGTTCAATTCCCAGCACCTGCATGGCAGCTCACAACTGTCTGTAACTCCCGTTCCAGGGATCTGACACCTTCACACAGACATACATGCAGGCAAAAACACCAATGTTCATAAAAATATAAATAAATAAATTAACTGCATTTGATTTAAAAAAAAAAAAAAGACTGAATCTTAACACATGTCTCTGGCGAGTGTTCTCAGTGTGATTCTCTCCCTCCCTTGTGTTTTCTTACAGGTAATTCTGACCCCTGTCTTTCCACCCTTTGGGGTGCTCCCTTTGACCCCGAGCATTGCATTCTTCCCATGTGGCACATAAGATGTGTCTTCTGCTGCTGTTTAATTTTCTGTTTCTTTTTTTGGTTGCTGGACATTGAACCCAGGTCCTGGCGCATACTGTGCGCCTGCGCCCTGACAACTGAGCAGCAGAACCTGCTGTCAGCTCCCCAAGCTCAAATCTTGTCTCTGATATTCACTAGACTGAGTAGATCTCAGTTTCTGTTTGCTCCCCTCGGTGCCTAGAACAACATATTCTCAACAGACAGCCCAAGAAAGAATGTGTCACTCAGTGGCCACACCCTTGTGGGACGGCCCTGCAGCTCTGGCATCCGGCCAGTTCTCCGGCAGGCTTTTCGGCTGTGTGTCGTGGCCTCCTGTCAGTCCAGTCTGAGGGTGCGTGGTGTTGCTAATTGTTGCTGAGTGATGGGGGTGTCTGTTTAGAGCACAGGTTGCTGCTCCATTCCCAGAGCAAAGCCAGCCCTAGGGCACCCCCCAATCAATGACCCAGTAAATGTTTCCTCTTATTTCTGATGCACACTGAGCATTGGTCCAGCAGACACACCTGCTCCTGCCTCCTTCACCTCGGCTGTTGAAGGCTCCCTTCCACAAACACTCCTTCACCTGAACCATGGCCTGCTCAGAACAGGCCAGCCCCGCCAGCTCCTCCGGCCCTGAGCTTGCAAGTTAAAATCTGCTAGATGCTTGAGGAGCCGCGGCCAGCCTTTTACTAAATCCAACAAGTGAAGTCTCACGAGGTCCTTCATTCTGGAGATGGGTGCTCACTCTAGTTTCACCCTCTGTAGAAAAAATACAGAAGCCATCAGGTTTCCGTACATGGGTGCACACCTGTACTCCTGGCACTGATGACGTAGAGACAGGGGGGCCAGAAGAAGTTCAAAGTTAGCCTTGGCTACAGAGAAAGAGAGAAAGAGATGGGGGGGAGAGGGAGGGGGGAAGGCAGAGGGAGAGGGAGAGAATGTGTGTGTCCCTGAGGTGGCTCAGGGGGTAAAGGCACTCGCCACCTAGCCTGCTGATCTGAGTTCAGTTCTCGGGACCCACAAGGTAAAGGAAGGAAACAGCTACTGGAAGGTGTCCTTTGACCAACACAACACACAACAGCAACAAAAACAAATGAATATGCATATGTGCGTATGCATAGAGTTACACAGGGAAAAAGAGATATAAGACCAAATAATGGGCAGGAGAGATGGCGCAGCGGTGAAGAACACTGGCTGCTCTTCCAGAGGACTGTGGCTTCTTTTCTCCTTGACTAGACACATCATGGTGTATACAGGGTCCTAGAAGGAACAGGGAGAGAAGACCTGGAACCTGTGCTGTGAGCATCTGTGACTCCAGCTCCAGGGGATCCAACGTCCTCTTCTGGCATCTGCTGGCAACTGCACTCATGTGCCCATACCTCACACAGACACACAAGCATAATTAAAAATAAATCTTTTTTTAAATGTTTGTAAGTATAGTTTCAAGACGGCACCCCTCATACCAGACAGCCACCCTTCCCTCAGCTTTTCGGAAATAGACTCAGGAGCCACAGCATGCAGCCATGTGCTGGAGACCGCTGCCCTCTCAACCTTGCTACCTTGGCCAGGCGACGGTGTGGGTGGAGCAGGTCCCTGCTGTCAGGCTGTCTGTGCATGGAGAGTGTTTTGCAGTAGCTCAGCCTCTTTCTACCCGTCTACCTAGAGTACCAGTACTGTGTGATTGTGTGTGTTATGCATTCCAAGTTATGACAACCTGAGTCCAACCCGAGGGACCACATGATGGGAAGGGAGGACCAACTCCACTAGTCCTCAAACCTCACTTACGCACTCCGGTGATGTGCATGTGTCCACACACATGCACATACTAAACAAATGCAACATTAAAAATTTAGAAATGTCTCTTAACATTGCCAAATGTTTCCTTCTGGGGGTGGGGAGAAAGTCGCTGATACAGAATCTTAAGACAGCCACAGCCATGCAGAAGGCAGCTCTGACCACTGCCTCTGGCCAGGTATGGTATGATCATGGTCTCTCAGCAGTTCCCCTAGTGGCTATATGTGGTACTGCAGGTGGGAAGGCCAAGGGATCAGGTCTGCTCTCCAGCGTAAGAAATAATGAAACCAGCCTGGGTGGTGGGAGTCGAGGAACTCTGACCCTTGGAATACAGGGCATGAGAGACACCCAGAAGGAAGAAGTCCAGATAGAACTGGAGCTGGGCCCGGCGCTTCAGGCTTGTTAGAAAATCACACTGCTCTTTCCAGAAGTGACACACTCACCAGGCTGCACTGTGCAGTGAGCCCTGACTGCGCAGGCTCAGCGCTGACTATGTGCCTCCAGGCACGGCCCAAGTGCCGAGCATCCACGGAAGGCGTGGCGAGATCAGTCACCACCACGTGACTCAGGAGACATTATTGACTTCTTTGTGACTCAGTTCCTTCATTTGGGAAGTAGGGGTGATAAGAGGGCCCGGTTGGGCTGGGACAAGTTGTACGTGACTTACCAGATGTCAACAGTGATGCAGTCATCCGTGCTCATCGAGTGCTCGCTAGTCACGTGCTCGTTTGGGCCTTAGAGCAGAAACCGGGAAGCTTAAACGCTGATTGGCTGAATACCTGTGGCATTTCAGTCTATGGAATGCTGGACAGATGAAGCAGAACCACATCTGCTTAGAAAATATAATGGCTAAGTAAACAAGACTTAGAGCTAATTTACTATTTTTTACTGATTTTATTTTTTACTTTTCATTTTTTATTTGTTCCTTTGTTTGTTTGGTTGGTTGTTTTTTTTGAGACAGGGTTTCTCTGTTGTAACTCTGGCTGTCCTGGAACTCACTCTGTAGACCAGGCTGGCCTCAAACTCACAGGGATCCGCCTGCCTCTGCTTCCTGCTGGGATTAAAGGCGTGAGCTGCACACACCCCGCCCACCCCCACCCCCGACTTTGTTTATTTTGCAGTCTTATGTAGGCTAGGTTGGCCTCAGAACTGTGGGGTAACCGAGGGTAATGTGCACTAACGTCCTGCCTCCACCCCCAGTGCTGGGATTACAGGACCCACCACCACCCCTGGCCCACATGGTGCCTGGAGGGAACCCAGAGTCTCAAGCACTAGGCGAACGCTCTACAACCGAGCCACGTGCCCTGCACCCTCATCAGAGGTTTTTCCTTTCTTTTTCTTTTATTTATTTTTAATTATTTTGGTTTATTTTGAGATTATAATGTGATTACATCATTTCCCCCTTCCTTTTCCTCCCTCCCATATACCCCTCCTTGCTCTCTTTCAAATTCAAGGCCTCTCTTTTCATTAATTGCTGTGTGTGTGTGTACACATACATATATATTCCTAAATACAACCTGCTCAGTCTGTCTGATGTTGCTTGTATGTATGTTTTCAGGGCAGTGATATTTTTAAAAGCTATAGAGAAGGCCAGCCACGGTAGCACACATCTGTAATCTCAACATTCAGGAGCCTGTGGAAAGAGGAATCACAAGTTTAAGGCCAGCCAGGGCTACACACCAAGACCCCCATCTCAAAACAACAACAAAAAAGTTACATGTATAAATAAATATGGCATTATCTGCATACAATACTTCTAGAACCTTCAAGAATCATTATGTCAGCGATCATCACGTCTAGAGAGAGGGAGTGAAGGACCACAGCATTGGCGGCTCCTTTGCTGGTGTTTGAATTACCTATCTGAGCAGATACTTTCAAAAGCTTTGTAGACTGGGCCGGCCTCGACTGAGAGAGAACCGCCTCTATCCAGGCGCTGGGAGTCAAGGGCCCCCCCATTCCATAGCCGCAAAGCACTAGGAAATGAATGAGGTAATTTCGCCTCGATCTCCTGCATCTCTGACAGGGAAATTTGAAGAGAAAATTCAGTATTTACTTTTGAGAGCAGGATATAAATAACACAAAGCCACACAGGGATGAGTCTCAGCTTAAAAATTAGGTATGTGGCCCCAGCCTTGGAGTCGCGGCTGAGAACGCTCTGTTCCGCCCACCCCACCCCTTCTCCCGCAGCCACCTTCCACAGGCCAGGTCCACCGAGGAAGAGGAATCGTTTCACATCTTTTGTCCGCCATCCAGGTGCTGACCTGACCTGCTTCCTGCTGGCACTGAGGATTACATCCCTACAAAAACTCAACAGAGAAACGGCAGGAAAACCTTACTACTGTCCAGGGGATCGCTGATGATTACGATAAAAAGAAACCAGTGAAGGGGTTTAAGAGGAAATTTGCCTGCAATGCCACTGTATGGGAAAGTAATCCAGCTACAGGAAGACCGGCACAAGAACACCTGCCAGGTCCTGATAGGGACTGGACTAAGGACGGTCAGCCGAAGGTTCTGGGTTCTAAGTGCTTGTGGCTCTCTGAAGCTTAAGTGAGAATTTCCTGGCAATGAGTACAGTTTCCCTTCTGTCCCTTGTCACAAGTTTAAAAACCTCGCAGGTTGTATAATGTAATCATTTGGGGATTTGGAGTGTAACTCCTTCATGCAATAAACTGAAAAGAGCCATGAAAATGAAAACAAAAAACAAGTATAATAAAAATTAGGTGTGTGAGAAATCCAACTTTCAGGCCAGAGAGATGGCTGAGAGGGAAAGGGCGCTTGCTGATAACCCTGACAAGCTGCACCCCCATGACCCACATGGTAAAGAGCCGACCCCTGCAAACTGCCCACCTGTGCACACGCATGCACAATGGAATGATAAAGGACTCTATAACCAAGGACTGGTGATGCACACCTGTTACACTAATATTCTGGAGGTGAAGGCAGGAAGACCCGGAGTTCAATGTCATTCTCTACTGCATAGCAAGCTTGGGGCCAGCCTGGGCTACTTGAGAGCCTTGTCTAAATAATGAATAAATAAGTAAATAAAGAAGTAGCCATGTATCTTTTGCCTCCAGGCTGGTGGTAGAAGGCAATGCAGGCCACACCTGTGTGACATTCTTGTGGACAGCCCTTGGTAACCTTCTTTGTGTAAAGGGTGGAGACACACTCAAGGAAAGAGCTTTTTCTGGGCACACGAGCTGACCGGAGCCGCCACCTGCCCGGTGAGAAGCAGCTGATCAGGCGGCGCAGCCATTTATAAACTTAGATCTGCCCATGGACCACACTGAAGGGCCCACGCCATTGCTCCTTTCTGAAGTCAGCAGGAGAGCCAGGGAATGACTCTCCAGAGGTGTAGGGTGCCTTTTGGACAGGGCAATATCCAACAGAGCTGGTAACTGCCTTGGTGTGGGAAGGGGCAAAGGCAGGTCACAGATCAAGAGGAAGGGCAGAGGGCAGTGGCCGTTGCTTAGCCTTGTCCGCTAACACATGGAGATATGCACCCTGGGACACCCACATGCTCATGAGGTGAGGGGTGGGGGCTAGGCAGCAGCTGGGACCACACATGGATGAGTTCTGACCATGTGGGAAGAGCGGGCAAATTCAGGTGTGTGCTCAGGTGGGGAGCACAGCAGAGCACCACGCAGTCCATGTGAGCGGCCCAGCCATCCCTGAGCCTCGGAGGGGCAGAGCCCTAGGACAGTCAATAGAAAGAGGGCGAGAGGTGGGGAGGGCTCCAGGACCCACACGTGCGAAGGTCTGGAGCTGAGAGAGCAGGCTTAGGGGAACCGAAAGCAGTTTGGGGAGTGGTAGATGACGCCACAATGCTGAGCTCCATGGGAGGAATGTGGACTCTGTCCCATGGGTGGTGACAAACCAAGAAGAGGGTTTCCAGGCAAGGAAACGAGAAGATGATGTTGACCAGGAAAGCCTTCTGGTCTCTGCCACACTCCCGCCTCTCAGCTGACACCCATCCAGCCTGAGAACGAGAGTGTCCCCCCTCGGCACACACACGCGCCCAGCTGGCCCCCAGACAGTACATGGGGTGCCAAGCACTTCCACCACTAGTGATGAGTCTCAGTGACCTGCACTGCCATCTCCACCCGCAATCCTGAGGGCCAGAGGTCAGGAACAACTTCTAGTGCGTTCTATGCTGCTCCAGCACACAGCACCTGTCTTGAGAATTACTCGGTACCCACTTAATAAAAAACGAAAGTGCAAGGAGACAGCTCACATGGTTTCCCACTAGAGACATAGAGTCTAGGTTGGAAATTGGCGGCCAGGGGGACCTGAGGCGAGAGCTCTCTACATAGTCCAGGTGAGAACTGATGGCGCGGGGAGCTGAGGCCGTGGTGCCATGGGACAGCAGGGAGGGACAGGGGACATTCAGAAGCAGGATGAAGGGCCTGAGTGTGCTGATGAGGATGCCAGGTGAGGGAAGAGCGCTTCTGGGCTTCTGGCTTCTGGAGCCACCGTGTTAGCCAAGAAGGGCTGTTCCGGAAGAGGAGGCAGCAGTGTGAGACGGTGACAAAATTGGCGTGGGCCTGCTGACCTGACATGGCGCAGAAGTGAGGAGGTCCTAGGTGGAAGAAACCGTGAGCCGCACCTGGAGACATCCAGAGAGGCAGGACCTGGCAGCCGGCAGGAGATGGTTAAAGACCCAGAGAGAGGAGGAAGCCAATCCACAAGGGTGAACTGAGGCAGAGCCAAGGAGAGAAATTCGGGGATGAGAGAGAAAGGGGAGACACCCAGGGAAGCAGCAGCCACAGGGAAGCACGTCCCACAGGGTGCGGGAATGAGAGCCCGCATGAAGGTGACTTTTCCATTGCTCAGACAAAACACCTGGAAAAATCAATTTATGGAGAAAAGTTTTATTTTATTCTGGACCGCAATTTGAGGATGCAGACCATCATGGCAGCAGGAGTGGGAGGCAGCCGGTCACGTGGCATCCACAGCCAGGAAGCAGAGAGAAGCAGATGCGGGTGCTCAGCCTGCTTCCTCCTTCCTCAGTCCAGGACCACAGCCTATGGCACGGTGCTGTCCATGCTCAGCGCAGGTCTTCCCTCTCCAGCTGAACCTCTGTGGAAACACCCTCAGAGACACATCCCGAGGTTTCCACGGCGATTCCAAGCCCAGTCAAGTTAGCCATCACAGTCTGCCCACTGTGGCTTGCAACAGAGAAATCTGAGGGCAAGGGGAGCTGACCAAGGTAGCACGAGGACACCAGCCGCTGAGGCCATGGACATACAGACCAGCGGCCCTCAAACAGTGAGCTCTGGGCTCCCCAAGGGCCCCCCAAGAGTCCTCCAAGAGTCCAGGAAACTGAGACCATCTTCATATTCGTTGCAACACCGAAAGCTTTCTTCAGCATCGTCCTTACTGCAGGTCACCAGTGGCAGCTACAAGAGGAAAGGGTGGGGGAGATCGGGAGGAGGGGAGGAGGAGAGAGGAAGGAGGGAAGGGGAAGCTACTAGGAAGCCAGCGTGTGGGGCAGGTGACACCAACAGCACAGTCGCAGGCTAATGGACTAGAACACCCCAGTTAGACCCTTGAGTCTACATTCAGTGCATGTGGCAAAGGCACCAAATTGCACCATGGAGAAAACTTGATACGCGGAAGCAGAGAATGCAGTTAAGACCTGAAAACATGAACTCATAGTGGGCTAAGCTAAGCCTGAGGCCTAGGGGCTGGAGGGATGGTTCAGTGGTTAGAGTACTTGGGGCTCCTGTAGAGGACCTGGGTTTGTTTCCCAGGACTCGCGTGGCAGCTCACAACCACCTATAACTCCAGTTCCAGGGGACTCAATTCCCTCTCCTGGCCTCCTCAGGCACTGCATGCACTTGACGTACACACATACATGGAGGCGAACACTCGTGTACACAAAATAAAGGTAAGTTAAAAAAAATGGGGGTGAGGGAGTTTCAAGACAGGGTTCCTCTGTTGTAACTCTGGCTGTCCTGGAACTCACTCTGCAGACTAGGCTGGCCTCGAACTCACAGAGATCCACCTAAGGTGTGAGCCACCACCACCTGGCCTTTTTTTTGGTGAGAGATGAAACAACACAGCCATGAAATGCGGACAGCAGGGAAGCTGCTGGCTCTGGTCTGAGCAAAGATGCTTAGGATTTGATAGCAAAGGCACAGGAAATCCAGACAGCTTGACATCCAGACAGCACAGGAAACAAAGAGTCACCCCCAAAACAGGAGGGGTGTGGTGTAAATCATGAGCTGGTAAGGAATAACCCCAGGGCTGGGGAGTTGGTGCAGCAGGTAAGAACACCTGCTTCTTGCAGAGGGTGTGGGTTTGCTTCCCGGCACCCACACGATGGCTCGCAACTGTCTGTAGCTCCAGTCCCGGGATCCAGCGCATACATGCAGGCAAAACATTCATACATATAAAATAATAAAATAAATCTAGAAACATTTTAAAGAAATTACCGTATAAAACAGGAAACTCGGCAGTCAGGGACAACTCAACTGAAGGACGGGCAGAGAACCTGAAAGGCATCTCTCAGAGGAAGATGCACAGATGACCAGCAGGCCCTCCAAAGGCACCCAGCTTCCTTAATCACCAGGGAAATGGAAATCAAAACAGTAAAGTCAGGCCTGGTGCCTACCCATCCACCCGATTCCCAGCATTCAAAAGGCGTAGGGTCCCAAACTGGAGGCTAGCCAGAACTCTGTGGCGAGACTCTGTCTAAATAAATAAATAAATAAATAAATAAATAGCATAATAATAATAAACAGATCACCTCATACTAGTTGGAATAATGATTAACAAAAACACTAAAAGCGTTGCCTGGAAAATGAAGAAAAGGAGCCTAAAGTAACACAGCCATGGTTAAGTCCTTAACAACGGAGTAGAACTACTGTATGATGGACCAGACACAAGCCCAGGCATAAATGGAACTAGGGAGTGGAGGCTCAGCACTGGGGAGGGCTGCTCCTGCAGAGGACCTGAGTTCGGTTCCCAGCAGCCGTGTCTGGCGACTCACAACCACTTCTAACTCCAGTCTAGGGGATCCAGGGGCCTCTTCTGGCCTCCGTAGGCACCCGCGCTCAGGCACACTAAAAAAAGATGAAAATTTAAAAGAAAGGAAATCAGTACATTAAAGCAACAGCTGCCCTCCCTCCCAGGGTTCATTGCAGCATCATTCACAAAAGCCAAGCTACGGAGTCCAGGTCATTCACCGCTGCAAGGGTGGGTACAGATGTGATGCACTGTTTCTCAGGGGGGGCTGTGTGTGTGTACGGGTCCTGTCATTTGAGAAAACATGAATCGACCTAGAAGGTACCATGTTAAATGAAGTCAGCTAAGGACAAAGGAGAATGTCCCTCGTGTTGGGCGTGAAACAGCGGACCTCAGAGTCACAGGCAACCAGAAGAGTCTCTCCCGGGACTAGGTGAGGGGATGGTGGCAACGACATTTGTCAGGCAGTAAAAGTAAGTAGAAAGAGGATGTGTGGCACCTCCCTGCTGCCCTCCCTTCCCACACTCGGCCCCTCCCCTTCCCAGTAGTCCACTTTCTATTTTCAGATTGCCATGTCTAGTTATTGCTTTGAGACAGAGTCTACTTTATAGCCCAGCCTGGCCTCAAACTCACAATCTTGCCTTGGCCTCCCAAGGGCTTGGATTTGCAGCTGTTCTCAACCTGTGGGTCCTGACCCGTCTGTGGGTCAAAGGACCCTTTCCCAGGGGTCACCTAAGACCATCTGCATTTCAGACATTTACATTATGATTCATAACCATAGCAAAATTAGTTATGAAGTAGCCATGAAAATAATTTTATGGTTGGGGTCAGCACACGAGGAACTGGATTCAAGGGTCAGCGTGAGGAAGGGCGTCAGGCTCAAACCACCACAGCATTTTCAAGAGACAGAAAGCATGCTTTGGCACCTCTCCCCATCCTTAACATGACAGTGTTACAGACTTTGGGGCCACTGCCTGTGCCCTAACAAGCCAGGCTCGGCCTCCTGTCCTCAATAAGCCAATGAAAAGAGCCAAGTAATTGTGAAAAGCAGAAAAAGAGGAGAGTTTGTCAGTGTAGCCATGTTGGAAAGAGAAACGAGACACCGTCCGCCTTCTAGGTCCTGAGGAGAGAGCAAAGTTTTAACAGAAAGCAAGAGAACTGGATAACAAAATGGAACCGCAAGGCTCGGTCCCCGCCCATCTGCAGCTACCAGTCTCGCTGTGAGGTCACGACAGCCCCTTCCCTAGGTGTCCCAGGGCTTCAGTCTTTTCCTCTCCCAATAGGAAATTCTAACTCCTTGGGATCCACTCTCTCAACGGTCTGAAAGAGCAGCACACGAGTCTCTTCAGTCAGGTATGTTGGTTACAGTAGCCCGCATCCACTCATTCTCCCACAAACAGCATGGGTTTTCCTTTCTTACGATGGAGTAAAACACCACTGTATATCTACCTCATTCTCCTTTCATAATAATATTATATAATAATATAATAACAGTAATATCAGTATATTATATAATAATTTCTATATTATATATGTGTTATATATTTATAATATAAGAATAGTAATTATTGTATTATTATTATATTATTGTATGATGGGGTGCTGGCTAGTTTAATGTCAATTTGACATAAGTTAGAGTCATCAGAGAGGAAGGATCCTCAATTGAAAAAAAATGCCTCCATAAGATCCAGCTATAAGGCATTTTCTTAATTAGCGGCTGATGGGGAAGGGCCCAGCCCACTGTGACATGGGGCCATCCCTGGGCTGCTGGTCCTGGGTTTTCTAAAGACCAGGCTGAGCAAGCCAAGGGGAGCAAGCCAGTGAGCAGCACCCCTCCATGGCCTCGGCATCAGCTCCTGCCTCCAGGTTCCTGGCCTGCTTGAGTTCCTGCTCTCACTGTTTTTGATTATAAACCATTATACAGAACGGTGAGTGGAGCCTTTCCTCGCCCTGTTGCTTTCGGTCATGGTGTTTCATCTCAGTAACAGTGACCCTAACTAGGCTGGGGGCACTGCTATGGCATGTTTACGATGTCAGATGACAACTCTGTGGAATCAGTTCTCACCGTTCACCTTTACATGGGTTCTGAGACTCGAACTCAGGTCACCAGGCTTGCATGCAAAGCACCTTTACCTGCTAAGCCATCTCACCAGCCTATTGGGCAGTCTCTTGTATGCTGACTTAATTTCCCTCAGGTACACGGGAGATAAAGAACCTGCTCTTCTGTATGCACGGTGAGTGAGTTCTAAAGATCAGCCACTCAAACTCCTCGAGCTAACAGAACAGTATTGTGGACTTTAAAACAGCCAGGGGATGCCTGTTTCCTTACGTTTCTGATCCACCAAACAGAAAGAACTTGAGGACGTTTTGGGGGGTGATGGCCACATTTTGTATCTTTAGACAGGCTGTGGAGACAGGAACCCAGCGGATGCGCATATCCAAACCGTGGGTGTACGTAAGGTATGCTGCTTTCTGCATGTCGTTTATACCTCCTACAACAACGGAAAGTGGTAGGCACCAGAAGTACAGAGAGGCCCTGCAGCCAGACCTGACACCACCGGTGGAGGCCTTCCATCCCCGTCTCAGGTTCTTGGGCTAATCCCGCACACCTATCCTCCCGTTCACCTTTCACAGAATATGGAATGGTGAAAGCCTAAAATTAACACAGCCGAGGAGGAGACGAGGCGGCAGGCAGAGAGCTACAGGGAGACTCCCAAAGCCTAGGCCTGTGAGACAGGCTCCTTGTGTGCTTCACACCCCCTGCCAGCTGCCACCCGAGGGGAGCGGAGGGGAGGGCGGGGACCCGAGTGGGAGGTCAGGTGTCTTATCACCTCACACTGGGTATCTGTGTGACACAGCAGTGGGGTGAGCACGTGAGCTCATCTGCAGAGCCGTGACGGACAGGGGAAACATCAGTCCACACCTGTACAAAAGAGGTGGGGCTGGAAGGACGGCCTCTGACCGTGCCCAGGGGTCCCTCTGCAGGGCATGGGGCTAAGCCTCTCTTCTCCACTCAAGCCCAGAGCCTTAAAAGACACATTCGTTGACTTGCTGATAACATCTTTTCTTGTGTTTATAGGCTGTGTAGATTTCCTTTCCTGTGCTTTTAGCCTTCTACTGTTCTTTGGGGCTGTTGGTTCTCTTGATAAGTCTGTAAGACACAGGACTGGAGAGAAGTCAAAAGGGCACCTCCCTCTTCTTCTCCTTGTCCCCTCTGCAACCCCACCTTCCACTTGAAGGCAGGGTAGACAGGTACGTCACGCCACCTCTCCGAGTCCTGCCCTCCCCAGCCCCTCCTGGCACTTCAGAGGAACTGCAGCCCAGAGGTGGAACCCTGATGTCTAACCTATGGCCTATCTTGGCCATTCCCCAGACTTCTCTCTCCGTGTGGTATGGGGACCATCGAGGAACCCAAGGAGGAAGACGTATGCAGGAAAGGGTGGCAGTTGTCTAACTCTGGGCTCAGCACTGGGGCTGAGTTTGCAGCCTAAACAAATACCCTACATATACAAGCACAGCCGTGTCTCAGCTTCACCAGTGTCACTGGGTGTGAAAAATTGAAGCAGAAGACTAGAGGAGCAGCTTCATTGGTAAAGTGCTTGGCCATGAGCTGAGGACCCAGTTCGGATCCCCAGCACCATTAGAGAGCCGTGCTCGGCCTGTTTGCCTGTGACCCAGCCTCGGGGAGGAGCCAGGACGCCCTGTGGAGCTGGCCAGCTAGTGGAGCGCCAGGTCAGGAAAATGTTGGCGATAACCAGTTTCCTGACACTCTATAGTCCAGTGCTTGTCTCTTCGTGGTGCCGTCACATGACAGACGTTGAAGCAGGCAGAAAAAACCAAAATACAGGCATAGCAATCGTGGCGTTAGCCAGTCACGTGACAGCCCACGTCCTCCTGTCACATGATCTTTTCCTTCCCCATCCCTTTTCTCTCCCTTGGCTGCTTTGGTTTGGTTAAAATAGATGCAAAGCTTGGTGTTTTCTATTTTTTACACACAGCCATTACATAATCCGCCCCATAATTGCTGAGTTGAAACACAACTGGCAACAGTAGAAAATCCCTGGAGCTCTGGACAGGAAAGGACCGTCCAGCACAGAAGCCTCTGGCAGCTCCACTGAGTGCCAGTCACATGGGCCCCGGGAAATCCCTCCCCACAGCCTTGCAGGGAGAGCAGGCTTGGGGGTGGGGAGCAGGCAGCCCTGCTGGGAGGAGGTGGCTTTGTCAGATGGGCTCAGACTCCAACCGAAGGTGCTGAAGGGTGCCCAAGGCACCTCTTACCACTGAGTTTCGCTTCCTAGGGAACAGAGTCTCCAGGGCCCTGGACCTTTCCAACTCCTGCCCACATCCCCACCCGCACCACCAACAGCTTCTGGAACATTCCTGCAAGAGCAGGAGACTGGACACAGCCAGGAAGCTGTGCTTTGGGCACACAGAGCCCCTCTGCAGAGCTCTGCAGACGCTAGCAGAACACCATTCAGTTGGCTAAGCATTTCACAGCCCACTAGAGAGGAAGCACGTGTTGACAGTGTGGCACTTCAGGGGGTGCGGAGGGGACAGCTCCTCTCCCCTTGCCAATCTGGTCCCTGCTCTAATCTCGAGAATCAAGGAGGCCAGACCAACTGAGCAAGTAACTACTCAATCCACGTCTGTAGAGTGTCCCACACATGGGAGTATCCCATGCCAGTATGTTGGGAGCGGACAGAGAGTAAAGCCACTACCCCAACAGATAGAATGTCATCACCAACACAGGGAAGGGGGGTGACAGACGGATGCTGAGGGTTTAAGGGACAGGCAGGGCTGAGGGGTCAGAGGTCACTCTCAGGTATTCAAGGTCCTCCCACCCCTGCTTCTTCAATTTCTGTGCTAAATATTTACTGGGTTTTCACTCCGCAGAATTGCTAGGCTCTTCATATGCAGGGTCTCACTTGATAGCACTTTTAGACAGAAAGGATCTGTCGAGAAGCCTGTGCCATGCTCCAGAGAGGACAGTATACAATTTATAAACATCTCTGATGAAAATCCAAATCAAACTTTCATAAGAAAAAAAGGGGGGAGGGCGGCCAGGCCACGGAAAGGAGACATCCAGAGCTCGCTAGCTTAAGGCAGCGCTGGCTGGCAACCTTCTCCGTCTCAGCTCAGCCTTCATCTGAGTCTGCTTCATCATGAACAGCCTGGTGCAGATGGCCATTCCGATGGGCTTCACACTCCAGCTTAAAGAAATGAGAAAACATTTTTAAGTGGTTTGTTTTCATTGTACGTACACTGACATTTTGCTTACATGTATGTCTGTGTGAGGGTGTCAGATCCCCTGGAACTGGAGTTACAGATCGTTGTGAGCTGCCATGTAAGTGCTGGGTATTGAACCCCGGTCCTTTGCAAGAGCAGCCAGTGCTTTTAACAGCTGAACTCTCTCCAGCCCCAAGAGAACATTTCTTAACAGTTCTAACCAGGCCCCAGAGAGCTCCGGCCCGCACTGTGGGGCCTCCCTTTCAGACTGGAGTGGAACTGAGTGTGATGGTGTGTGCCTTTAGTCCCGGCACTCGGGGGCTGAAGATCTCTGTGAGTGTGAGTTTGGGGCCAGCCTGGTCTTACGTAGCTAATTCTAGGCCACCCAAGAATATGCAAAGAGACCCTGCCTCCAAAAGCAAAACAAAACAAAAAGGTTTACCCTCCAGGACATTCTGAGTCTGGGAAGTAGATCGTCTTCAAAGAAGAAAATTAGAGTGCTACATCTCAGACAGGAGAATGCGGGCCAGACGGCAGAGCCTGGCTGTGAGTCCTCGGAGCCTGGGGGACAGCAGGAGAAGCCCGCTCCTTAGGAAAAGCGGCCTAGTTAACGGGGAATATTATAAAATACATTACATGTATGTGCCTAGTTTGTGCATTGTGCATCTGTGGTGGGTGCACACGGGCCACCCGAGGACAGCTGGCGAGGGTCAGCTCTCTCCTTATGCCATGGGGATCAGGTTCAGGCTGCCAGGCTTGTGGTGAGTGCCTTCACCTACTGAGCCATCTCTCCAAGCCTCTCTCGTGATTTCACCTGCCTTATCTGTGAGACGTTCCAGCGGCCTTCCAGAATCTGCAAATCCCCAGCAGCCACCACTCTCAGTGGTCCCTTTGGCTCTGGCTCGGCATGTGCTAGAGTTACGATCTCTCATCTCACCTCTTAAAACTCATCTCCTCCCCCACAGGAAGCAGGTCTGGACTGGTCCTCTGCTCTCTGCATGCTTTGTCAAAAATAGACACCACACACACAATCTCATGCAGAACAGCATGTGGGGGAGCTGGAGAGATGGCTCAGTAGCTAAGAGCACTTGCTGCTCTTCCAAAGGACCCGTGTTTGGTTCTCAGCACCCATGTCAGGCAGTTCATAACCTGTAACTCCAGCTCCAGGTGATCTGACACCTTCTTTTGGCCTCCACAGGCCATACACACACACACACACACACACACACACACACACACACACAAATAAAAATAATAAATAAGTAAATACCATGTGTCTGCCAAACTTTCCTGGGGCAATACATAAATAGAGGGGTTTTATTACACATGACGTGGTCCCTTGACCCTCCACACAGGCACCTCATACAATGTGGGCACGGCAGAGCAGGGCTCTCCTCTCAGAAAACTACAGTCCCCTTACGGAACCCAGAGCAGGTTGCTCTCCATGTACCCCTTGGCTGGAATGAGCCCCCTGTGGACCATATATCCTAGGCTCCACCCTTAACCAGCATCAAGGAACAGAGTCCTGAGCCCCTCACCAGCACCTGTGGAGAGAAGGGGACCCAGCGATGACAGGCCTGCCCTCCTCCAGCAGTAGAACCTGCCACAATCAGTTTATTATAAATAATTTCTATTTGTCTCTAAATCCCGAAGCTCAGAGCAGCTACATAACAGCCTGAACAAGTCACTCAGGCTGGGGACACTGAGAACAGGCCTGAAGAAGCCAGCTTTGTCCCCTCTGCCTAAGTCTGATGGCCCAGGCGTTCACAGCCCTCAGAGCGGGGTTCTGCCTTTCCCAGGCTCCTCAGGAGCCTCAAACCCCATCACGTAGGTGAACCGGAGTGAGCTTCAAGGTCCCCTTCACCTTACGTTGGTGAGTGAGCTCCTGGACTACTCACACTGAGCAATACAAAGATTCCCATGGTCCCTGCACAAGGATGACATGCAAATTTGTGAAGTGTTCACTGTTTTATTCTTAATGTGCTCAGTCAGAACTATGCTTGTAGTCACACTAAGTACAGGGATAAGCTTTAGTTTTCTGCATATGTTGTCAAGGTTAAGCCTGAAACAATTAACTAGAAAAAAAAGTAAAGTTTCTTCAAACTAGGCATACTTAATAGATTAGATACTAGCCCTCAAACTCCTCTTCGGAGAGATCTACAGGATAGGACATTTCCAGTCTTTAATGAAAGGCTTCCCCCGATAGCAATATCAGCTTCTGGCAACTCCGAGGCCATCTCCAAAGAAGACTGCACCTGGACTTGCTTCAAATGTGGTAGCGCAGACCACTGGGCAGAGCACTGGCCTAGCCGCTGTCGTAGCGTGCTGCTGCGGCTCACCAAGGAAGACACGGGAGGCGTCTTCATGGGTGCACGCCCTGCCAGACCTCAGCACAGGGAACCACCATGATAGTCAGTGCCATCCCTACCGACAGTGGAACACCAATCGTCTCAAAAACTGCTGGGGTCCCTGCTGCAACCCGGCTGCACTTTCACCAATAGCCTCTCCTGGGCTCTCTTCATGGTGCCAAGCCTCATCTTCTTTACATGGCCCCTTCAGTCTGGGCCTTCAACTACTACTGAGGCTGCATCTTCACCAATGGCCTCTCCTGGCCTCTCACAGTGCCAAGCCTCAGCTGCTCTCTAGGACTCAGGCCTTCAAACCCAGCACCACCTGGGGGACTCTCACAGCACCAAGGTCAGCTGCCAGCACAAGATACAAACTTGGCCAGAGACAACTTCTATGCCCTGACCCTGAGGAAATACTTCCTAGATTTTAAGATAGAGTCTGGTTTGCAGGGAAAACAACTAGTCCCTGTCTGCAGGAAGGGTTCCCTCATGGGGTGGAGTTCTCATCACCATAGCAGATGATCTTATCAGGACCTCTGGTAGACAGGTTTGCAGAAAAAAAAACAAATGGTTCAGTTTAACTAAGTGACTTTTTTGGCTCTAAGCCAGGACTTCCACAACAGCAGGGGGTCCTGGGCAAGTTGGAAGAATCTCCAGTTGAAACATTCTGGCTGTTTGGCGATTTTTTTTCACCGCCACCAAGGGCAAACATGCACCCTTCTTCATAGACCTCAAACACAAGGCCCGCTTGAGCTTCACGTACGTACAACGCGGTGCAACAGTACACCAGCAGCAGCAGCAGGACGGAGCATCGGCTCCATGATCAGGAAAAGCAGTAAGAGCTTTGCTTTTTCCGGCTGCCAGATGAATTCTCTGTCTCCAAGGGCCTCCATTCTGTGGCTCTCACCTTAGAGCTTTCTCTCTCATTTATTAATTTTACAGTCTTTTCTCTTCATAGAGGCTTCTTTCTCTCTCTCCCCCCCTCTTCCTTCAGGAGCCTTCGATTAATACCTTAATCTCTATCCTCTAGTAACTTCTCTAGGTGTACTTTACCAGACTCTGTGAGGTCTGAAATGTCTTTCTCTTGTCTCCACGTTGGATTAGGGGCATGATGTCAGTGCCCACGTTGGTGGTGCCACTTGTAGAAGTTACGCTGCTGTGTGAGCTCAGCAAGGACAAGGAGGTATTTTTATAGGTGTAAACTCCGCCAGACCTCAGCAGAGGGAACCACTGTCATGGCCAGCGCCATGCTCAGCGGAACACCAAGCATCTGAGCTCGGGTGTGTTTTATTGATTCAGAGCTCCTTAGATGTTTTACTGATACCACGTGCAGATCATTAGCAATTAAACATCCCCCACAGAAATCCAACGCCTGCAGACAACACAAAACACCCTAGACACCCAACAGTGCATGAAACAATTTCAAACATACCTAAAAATAAACTTCCCCAACATACCTCACCCACTGCCAGGCCCCTGCCCACTGTGGGCACTGCTGGGTAGACTGTGCCACTCTGCCTTGCCAAGGTAGGCCGGTCCCCCAAGTTCCTCCTCCACAGAAAAGTCTATCAGATCTTCTGGTTCTGGCAGCTAAAGACTAACAATGCCTTGAGGGGCAGCCCAAGACAGGTGACTTCTGCCCCCAGCAAAGCCATCGAGATCACCATGGAGGAGCCCAGGCTGGCTGTCCAGGCAGCAGGTAGGTCTCTGTCATTCTTGATTGACGGAAAGCCATTTGGTTTATACTTCTGCTCAAATCTATCCTTCTCAGATCTCAGTGACGGCGCTGATGTGGCTCTCCCTTTATCCCAGGCCCTATCTTTATCACGATATCCAGCGGACTAGCCACCTGCTACTCCAGCAGCAAGCAGGCGTCGAGCAGCTCAATCCCGAGGCTGCAGCTGTTTGGCCACTCCATTCACAGCTAAAAGTCTGCTTTCATCTTAAAAACATTCAGCTTTATGTTAACTTTTAACTTTGGGTGCAAAAGATGGGACATGTTGCTTGCAGGTGATAAATATTTAAGAACAACAAAAAAAGTTACCCAGTCTCTAATAAAAAGGGTTATTGAAACTTGACTATGGGCCAGCCTAGATTGGTTTCAAATGTAAATGAAATCAGGCTTTGTTTTCCCTAGAGTAACAGGCTTTCTACTGAAAAAGGGAAATTCACAAAACCAACTCAAGCTTCCATGCTGTTGTTACTGACAAAAAATTTACTTTTTACTATTCCTTTTATTTAAAAGAACTTGCTTTTTGATGGGCAATGGTGGCGCACGCCTTTAATTCCAACACTCAGGAGGCAGAGGCAGGTGGATCTCTGAGTTGAGGCCAGCCTTGTCTTCAGAGTGAGTTCCAGGACAGCCAGGGCTACAGAGGGAAACCCTGTCTCAAAAAAAAGAACTTTTTGATGTTTATTCTCAGTAATCAAGCACCTGTTTCTCATGATTAATTATTGGATATTTCCAGATTTAAAAGAGGAAAAAAGTTTACAATCAATGTAAATTGTAAAGATCTGAGGAAGTGATTTAAGGTGTGTGAAAAATGAGACTTAAAGATGATGCCTGATGTGAAGACTTCAAAATTCAAGGCTGAACATATTAATCAATGGAGTTCTGAGAAGTTATCAGGCTAGCCTTGGCAACAGTTATAACTATCACTGGCTACTAAACCTTTCTAAAAAATTATCATAGTCAAAGGCTCAAAACTTTAGTCACAGTTTTTAGTACAATTTTAAAATTTCTTTTGCTTGTTTTTTCAATATAGACTTAAAGGTGCTTCTCATTGTGCTGAAAATGTCTCCATTCCATTGGCATCTACTCGTCCTCTGGAGAGGGGCAGAGCGTTCACGATTCGGTCCCAGAGCCATCTGTTGGGTCTGCAAGCTATTCTCTTGTTCTCTTTCCTCTCAGGAAATTCCTGTCTTATTACAGATGAATGCTCACACTTCTATCACGCTGAGAACTTTTCAGGCTTTATTCTTGCTATGGTTCAAGGCATCAGTCTACTCCAGCTGTCTGTAGACATGTGCTGACTGCTTTTTCTACAGTGAACGCTTCAGTGCAGGTTACAGACAGTGCTGTTTCATGCTAATACCTTCCCTGTGGTCTAACTCTGTCCCAGCAGATTGCCACTCGCTGACAGACACCATCCAGGAGTCAACTGTGGCTCTGCAACTGCTCCAAAATAGGCTCGCCTCCCTAGCCTTGGTTCTTGCAGAACCTACAAGTCCTGAATTTGCTAAAAAGCTAATGGGACTCAGTCCAGCCAAGTTAAAAAGAACTGGATTGCAAACTATGGCCTCTAGGAGCTGACTCCAAAGCTATCCTTTGGTCCATTGGGCCCCTAGCTCTACCCCTTCAGCCACTGGTCTCTATCCTTTTCATAATAATAATGTGATTGCTCCCTGCGTCTTCAGGTTCTTTCAGGTGAAATTACCTGATGCTCAACAAATCAGATTTTCTGATGGAATTTCCACAAGTCTCCTGCCATTATCTGAGTCCCCTTCCCTCCCCGCCTCTGACCTGTATTCCAGCCTTCCTGAGCCCACTGTGACAACTCCACCAGCTTTGAAGCAGTCACCAATAAAGGCTAGAATGTCAGGCCCAAAAAGAATCCAATTCCCCAAATTCCAGAAAGTAGTACCTATGTCCAAAACGGCAGTCTTGGCTCAGCTCAAGCTGGACTACAGATGGGTTACTCAATGCCTATAGCCAGCATTTCTCAGGGACCTGCAAAATAGGTTTCCACCAGCCAGAAAGGGCCACTCCCATGCCAGTCTACAGACTCTTCCCATCCTATTCACAGGTACTTGTTATGCTTTTCAAAGTCCATGCTAGCTTCCTGGCCTCTCAGTGCCTCCCACCCAACGCTGTTCTGGACAGTCTCTCTCTTGCTATTCTCATTCTCTTGCAAATAGCCTGGCCACATCCAGACTTTTTCCTCTTTGTTCTGGACTCTTCTAAATGTCTCTGGCTGTTCTCTCTCTCTCTCTCTCCCTCTCTCTCTCTCTCTCTCTCTTTCTCTCTCTCTCTCAGCAGCTAGCCAGGGACAGGTGGGTCTGTGTGAGTTCCAGGCCAGCCAGGGTTGCATGGTAAGGTCCTGTCTGAAAAAGAAGAAGAAAAGCCAGCTAGGGGACCTCTCCAGAGGAGGGGGGAAGGTGGGGAGCAAGGCGCTCTCCACCCTCCTAGCCCCCTCCACACGCTGGCCCCAGCAGAACAACTCTGGACCTCGCCTTCCTGGGCAGCCAAGTCCCTTCCCCTTTCTCCCGTTCTCCTTCCCTTTGCCCCCCCCCCTTTCCGAGACAGTGTCTAACAGGCCTCAATGACTTCACAGTCATGCCAAGTATTGGGACTACAGGGGTGCCCCTTCGCCCCAGCTCCCTTCTCTTTCTGCAAGGCCAGAGTCAGACAAGCTGTGAACACACAAAGTGCAGTGGCCGCCTGTAGCCAGGCAGCCTTCCTCAGCAATCCTAGAAGAAAGGGTTCCTGAGAGGTCCCTAAATTCTTCTCAGGCTTGGCAATGCCCAACTAAACCGATGAGAAAGAGGAGGGTAAGGATGGAAAATCAGTTTTAGCTTGCCAAGGAGGGAGGCAGAGATCCGGCCTTTGAGATTTTATTTCTTTTGCTTTGGTTCTTGAGACGGGTCTCACAGTGTAGCTCTGGCTGGTCTGGACCTCAGGCTGGCCTCCGACTCACAGTGGTAGCCAGAGGGGATGACACACACCTGTAATCCCAGCTCTCAAGATGCTGAAGCTGGAATATTATGAGCTAAGATTCACTGAAGGTTCTAAGCCAGCACGAGCTACCTGGTAAGCTCCTACCTCAAAAAATAAGAGAGAGCAAAGGCAGTGTAAATCCTTCCCCATTAAGAACACACTCCGTGCCCCCAAACACCCCAGAGGACTGTAGGAGACCAGCAAGTCTCCTGTGGTAAGGCGGGGTTTCCACAGGGATACCTTCCATGGCATTGCTGCTCCTGCCCCCACAATTCCTTGGAAGAAGCTAATATGTAATCCTTGCCTAGGCAGAATTATGGGCTTGGAGGAAGTGTGCCAAGAGTAAAAGGGTGGCCAGGAATACATAGCAGAAAACACAAGGCAGGGCCAGGTGACAGGCCCGTCACTCTGGAGCCAGGGCCGGCACCTCCCGTTTGCTTTACCCTAGGAGAGAGTAGTCATTTCCAGCCAAGCTAAAATCACCACTGGCACACACCCAGAAAACAGGGTCAGTCGGGTAAGCAGGAGCCAGGGACAAGGCAGAGGGGCCTGCAGAGTACCAAGCAGGTGGGGGCTGGGGGACGGGTATGATGAAAGCAGAGCCTCCAGGACGGGGCTGGGTAACTGCTACCCACCTTGTCTAAAATGGAGGTTGCCAGTAGATATGACTCCCTCGGCCTCCTCATTTGCTGCAGTGACTCTCTACAACCCAGTCTCCGCGTCCTTTGCCGAGGGGCCAGTGACACCAGGGAGCCAATCTGGAAAAGCCTGAGGCTCCCAGAACAGATGCTTCCATCCTCCAGGGTAACATCTGAGCAAGACTTGTCCTAAAACTCGGAAGCTGTGCCACACCTTCCGGGGCCTGGGGAAGGCGCCTCGCCTGGGTGCTTCCCTCAGCTCAGTCTTCATTCCTCACGGCCCCAAACTGGAGAGATTGGGCTGCAAGGTCCTCTGTCTGGATGCAGCGCTCTCTCCAGGGCAGAGCGGGGAGAGACCTAGGCACCTCCAGTGCTTATGTTACCTGCAGGTGCTGAGTGCTTTAGTACTGTAAAGATGGTCGGTCACCTGCTAAAAAAGCAAGCGAGAGAGACCTCATCGACCCCTCAGAAAAGATCGTCTTAGATCCTACAAGCTTGGGAATATGCAAGTAGAGAGAGCATGGGATTCTAGAAGTAAACAAGCTTCTTGATTTCACACAACCTTCCGTCCCTCTAACTCAGGCCCTTTCCTCGCTGTTCTAAGTCAATACTTCTACTGTATTATTTTCAGAGGAATGAAGCCAGAATAAACTGCAATAAACCACTAAGCCGCCACAAACTGCTGCGATCACCCTGGCAGCCTCACTTCCAAACACTTCAGGGCTATTTAAGGACCGGTGAGGACTTTGCCCGACATGAATTCAGCGGAACACCCAACATTCTCTAGTTTGGAGAATGTCTAGCAGGGCCAGCGATGAGCTCGTCTCCCTTGCCCTGTTGCCCTTGACTGCCCTGGCGCCAGCCCGCATCTTTTGCTTTAATCTCTTCTTCTCTCCTTGGAAGATTCATCTCAACAAACAGGGAACAGAAAAATGGAAAGGGAAATTTGAAGCTAAACACAGTGTGTCTTTATTTTACTTTTATCTGTTTGTTTTATTTTCTGAGACAGGGTCTCACTATGAAACCCTGAACTCATGGCAATCCTCCTGCTTCAGCCTCCAGAGTGCTGGAATTACAGGCGTAAGCCATGCCCCAAGCTCCCCTAATTCTATTTCTGAGCTTCAGATGGGACGAGAAGATGGAAAGCACTGCCGGCTTCTATCAGTTGAGGCTGGGCACACAGTGGGGAACTACAGTGGGAGGCCACTTGCGCATGCTGGGGCTGCACTGTCCCCAGGGTTCTGGCTGAGGCATCCCCTGCTCCCCAGCCTGCCAAGGCTGCCAGATTCCTGGGAGAGCTGCCTCTGCTTTAGAGAGACTTCTCCGGTGGGAACCTGCACTCCCAGAACAGCTCACCCCGCCTTCCTTGCTGTCACTCTGGTAGCCTGTGGTCATAGGGTGGATACCCCACGTTATTTCTACGGCTTCTTACGCTTTGTTCTTTCTCCTCCCCCTGTCTGTCAGACTATGGAATCAGGACTCCGCTGCGCACTGTCCTTGGACGGATCCTCGCTTCTAAGCCCTGCCTAACTGATGCTTCCACTGTAGCTCATTTTCCGCCTCATTCATTCTCAAGCCATACCATGAAGCCTTCTGTGGCTCCTGCTTTTATCTCTGCCACGTGTCCAAGAGCCTTCATTACCTCACCCACCAAGTAAAATCAGTCGGTTAGCCAATCTCAAGTCAGAACCCTACTTTTTGTTAGTTTGCTTTTTTTGAGACAGAGTCCCATGTAGCCCAGGCTAGCCTTGAACTTCTGACCCTCTTGCCTCTCCCTTCTAAGTGCTGGGATTGCAGGCACGTACCACTACACCCAGCTAGAATCCTTTTTAGTAGCTTTTTTTTTTCAAGTCAGAAAATGTGTGTGTTGTGGAGTTTTAAATTTATTATTATTATTGTGAGTGTGCATGAGCCAGGAAGTGTAGGTGAGTGCAGGCCACCACATGTGTGTGGAGTCAGAGAACAAACTTTCAGAAGTGGGGAGTTCTCCTTCCTCTACGTTCCAGAGAATAAACTAGGTCAGGCTTGCGGGGTAAGTGGTCTTACCCACCAAGTTATGTCACTGGTTCTGATTTGTAAAACGCATACCCAACTATGGTTATACTTATTTCAAGTGAAAGAGATTCATATGCTACACATTTTATGTATGTGTTGTGATGGTGCTTCCATGTAAGTATGGATCAAATTGATTTACCAATGCACGGTCATACCAGAATCCGGTTGCTTTCTGAACTCTATGTAACGAATATCCATATACACAGACAGAATAGACATAAATCTGCAAACCTGCCCATGGCAGAAGTTCCCAGACATAGTCTGGCTGGTCTAAAGGCATTGCACATTAGACTTAGATACTGTGTTAAAGTATATCAGTCATCTCTTTCCTTCCATAGAGTAATCAGGTTTTTAAAAACAGAACCTAAACATGTAGCCCCAGCCAGTCTGGAAACCACGATCCTGCTGCCCAGCCTCTGAATGCTGAGATTACACATGCCACCGTGCCGAGCTCAGTGCTCTCTTTTTAATAGCTAGCCAGTTATCGGTCCTGTTCCGTGCATCCTGACACTATGCTGGACTTCCCAATTTATTCTGACCTCCATTCCCCAACAAAATCTACTTTCCAGTTGTGCTAGTTACCTTTCCTGATACTTCTTTTTCTTTTTTAATGTTAATTTTTGTAGTGGAATATTTGAACCTATCTCCAGATAATGTAAAGCTGTACGCTCTGTCTAAGGCTCCTTAAACTACAGGACACTTGCCTTTCAGAGCTGAAGGGCTCATCCTGAGGCTTATGCAGCCTGCTTCTCTCTGTAAGACTTGCTTCCAGCACCTGTTCACATTCTGTAAAATCTTCCTGTTAAAGACATCTACTTATATGGCAGATGAAGAGTGCCTATCACCTGTGCAGCCTTCTGCAGCGGAACCCAGGGAGCACCTCGGACTCCCCAGCCTTGACGTCAGCCTTCTGGGGCCATCGGCTGGCTGAAGCTGCAGGGTCAGGGGCTTTATTCATTAACGTAAATAAGACTTTTGTGTTTTTAGGGTGGAGCTTTCAATCAATAAATTACCTGAAGGCCACGTGCTCTGAGTCAGCCCATCAGAGACCCTTTGCCTGGGCAGTTCAGGCTTGCTCCTCAGAGAACGGGCTCTGTTCTTATTGAATCCACCTGAGATATTACTTACAAATTTCCCACTTACAAATTTTGCTGTAGAATTCACCTACAGATTCCTAGAAGACCTCTAGATGAGGAAGAGGAGGAGGAGAGAGCCACATCTTAGAGCTTTTAAATTTCTGGGAGGGCTGGACGGATGGCTCGCATAGGTCAAGACACTTGTTGTCAAGCCTGAGCACCTGAGTTCAATCTTTGGGACCCACGTGGTAGAAGAAGCAAACCAACTCTACAAGGGCTGTCTTCCGACTGCCACAGGCACACCATGCACGGCCTGTGTGAACACACACATACAGAATTTTTAAAGTTTTTTCGATTTCTGGTAGAAACAGTGGACAATAGCAATAGAAACATAGCTTGTAAATGGCCCTGATGATGATGTCACTAAGCCAAGGACAAATGTGGAAGAGAAGGAAATCTGGAGGAAGAGAGTGGGTTGACAGGAAATAGGAAATGCGGATGGGACATGTTGAGTTTAGGATGCTTAAGTGCCATCAAGGTTACCATGCCAACAGTGTGTGGCTATTGGGAGTGATAAACCCAGAAACAAATCCAAGCTGGAGACACAGGTTCAAGAGCATTTGACAAGCCAGATGTAGTGGCTTGCTAATTCCAGCACTTGGGAGGCAGAAGCTGGAGACTACCACAAGTTTGAGATCAACCTGGTCTAGAATTCTCTGTGTAGACTAGGTAGAGACATAGAGCACACTGTTTTGGGGAAGGGGTAGGATATATTAGTAGCAGTTGAAGCCTAAAGAACAAAGTATCCCTAGAGGCAGTACAGAGAAGGGATGGACTCTTAGAAAATGGCCTCACTCAGAGGTTGTGAGTGGCTTCCTCTGGGTACTTGCGCACCTGTCTTGCCGATTGACATGACCCTGCCCAGAGGTCACTGTTTATCTCTGAGGACTGAAGGGAGTCTATAGAAGGAGAGAAATTTAATAGGGAAAGTGGGAATTTTATAATGTCATATATGCTCTATTAAAATGAGTAGCCTGACACCGATGACCTTGTATAGAAGTCCTGAGCTGATGTTGAGACAAACAATCCCCAGCAGGAAGGCAGGGCTGCACAGAGTGTAGCCTGTAAACCCTGCGAGGTCAGGGGGGTAAGGGTGCAGGAGAAGCCCTGCTCCTTAGAGCAGGAGCTGGTGACACCTGGAGCCTGGAAGGTGGAGCTCCACTCCAGCTCAGAGCTACTGCACGCTCTCTGCAGGGAGTCGGGGCATAGTAACCAAATCCTGCCCCTCCTTTTTTTTTTTTTTTTTAACCTAAACTGGCATTACTGTTTCTTAGAATAACTCCATCTCCTGTCCTTTTGTGATAAACCTCTCCAGAAGTGCATTCCATCCATACTGTGCTCTGGTAGGTTTAGTAACTATTCTGGGTCTAGCTCAGTGGTAAGAGCACTTACTGCTCTTGCAGAGGACCAGGCTTCGGTTCTCAGCACCCACATGGTAGCCCACATTCATTCACAACTCAGGTTTAAGGATCTAACCTTCATGGGCATCAGGCTTGTATATAAATATACGCACATGTAAGCAAACACTCATTCACAGAAAGATAAAATAACTATAAAAAGTAAATAACTTCCTTCAGAAAAACAAATGGCTTAGAAAATGCCTTCTCTGCTTCCTTTTGAGGATTTATGACGCTTCTTGACAACTTCGTCTGAGGCAAGAGCAGCTGGAGAGCTAGCATAAAATCCAAGACCCAGCTAAGTCATAAGCCTTCCTCCAAAAGAGTAGACACACCAACAGGACATCCAGTCAGTCCCCCAAAGCAGCAGGCAGTTCAATCTGGCCAGCAGAGCAAGCAGGACTTCCTCCACACTGAAGTCTGGCCACAACTCCTGATGAGCGACTCCCAAACTGAGCTACTGGGTAAGGAGTCCAAGAAGGGAAAGCAGACAGTGGACAGGGCCTGGTACTGTAAAGAACACATTAAAGATGGAGGAAAGCAGAGACAGGCAGGCAGTGTTGTTATTTAGGGCAAGAACACATGCCAGGGTCCCTCCCTCCTGGGGATGCTACCTAGAATCTTCAATCAGCAGCAGATAAAGCTACCATTAGAGTCTGCATATGAAGTTGAGGGTGTTAAAAGGATAATATTCTAGAAATTTCCTGAGTCCTACTACTCTGTTAAAAGAGGTCTACACCTTGAAACTTGGGGGTCAGGGGGGCAAGAGTTAGAATGTTAGAACCTACAAAACCTGAGTGAAGCCAAAATCTAGATCCAAAGGAAAATGCTATGGACAGGGAGGGGAGACCTGAGCTGGCCCTGGGGAAGAAAAGGGAGAATCCAAACCATTGAGGCAGTTTGAGCACCAGAAAGACTCTCTCTGGAGAAGGGCAGGCTGAATCTGGGTAGACTCTCAGGGCTACTCTAGAAGCTCCAGGTACCGACAAAGGGGCTGTGTAACGGCTGTCTATTGGTGCTTCCTACATGTTCATTCGCCTTCCCTGCAAAGCTCTCTCTCAGCACAGCTCATTGGGAAAGTCTGTGACCAGCAGCATGGAGGAAGTGCCCTGCCCTGGCTGTCACTGGAGGCTTCTTTTACGCCATCATCGTGCATCATTTCTGGGAAGCTAAGCCTCCCCTTCCTGAGATCTGCCACAGTCTGAGGACATCACAGCAAACCACAGACCCAAAGGTTTTGCTCTCCTGAGCGCAGTCTGGACTCCAGCCTCCAGCCCCTCTGTACCCCGCACCTTGTCCTGCAGCATTTGCTCTTGAGTCAGGAACCTCCATCCTCTGCAACCCTCAACGCTTGTCTTTTTATAGGCAAAACTAAGAAAACAGAGCATCCCTTTAGGACTCAGCTCCTCTTTGCAGAGCCTTCGCTCACTGGGGTCTCCTTCCTGTCTCCACAACTAAGGCACAGTACCCTCCCTTCTCACGTCCACAGTCTAGTTCTCTGAAATCAATCATAATTCATTTCCATTTCCATGCCCAAGAGCTACCTGATCAAATCCTTTCATCCTGTCATCGATGTCTCTCTCTCCTCCAGTGCCGGGCCCTGGGCACCGCACTCAGGGAATGCTCCGCACATGTTCCATCACTAAGATACACCCTCAGCCTTCATTTTCAATTGAGTCCCAAAGATTTAAATCAAGAGCCTGACTTGTAATCCTAGCTACTTGGAAGGCTGAGGAAGGAGGGTCATAAGTTCAATGCCAGCCTGGTCAACATTTTGGGGGAACTTTATATATTAAAATAAAATTTAAAAAAAAGAGGACTTGAGCCTGTAGCTTAGTGATAGAGTGCTTTACTTGCATGTATGACCCTAGGTTCAATCCCTAATACACACACACTCACACACAGACACACATTTACACACACAGACACACACACACACACTCACATATACACACACACACACTCACACACACACACATACACACTCATACACACACTCACACACATATACACACACTCACTCACATACACACATATTCACTCACTCACACACACACTCACACACACAGCCACACACACAGACACACACTCACATACACACACACACACTCACACACACACACATACACACACTCACACACACTCACACACACTCACATACACACACACACACACAGACACACATACAGACACACACACTCACACACACACACACACTCATACACACACACACTCACACACATCACACACACACACACGCACACACTCACACACACACTCACATACACACACACTCACACACACACACACACTCACACACAGACACACATACACACACACACACACTCACATACTCACACACACACACACTCAGACACACACATACACACACACACACACTCACACACACACACACACACACACTCACACACACACACACACACACACACACACTCAAAATCAAGAGAGCTTTCAGCTGTGGAAGTCCAAGCACTAGCAAAAGTCCAGGAAATGACTTCAGAAACACGACATTCTTGGTCCCACTGAAGGCACATCAGCCTTCTTTTTAGCCTATCACCGGCACCTTCTAGCTGTCTCCTCTGCTGGCCCAGAGCCAGGACCCCTTGGGCCTGTGCCAGCACCCACAGCCATCTGGTCTTCCCCGGAAAAGCAAAAGAGCGCCAGCCGTGTTTACTCAGGGACGATTCACTGTAACAGTCACAGGACGGGTGTGGCCGGCTCTGACCGGGCAGCAGGCACGCTGCACCCTCTCTGCTGCATCACAGCTTACTCACGGGGACACAACAGACTTCGGGTGAGACGTAACAGGGCAGTCATGTCACGTACGCCAGTCAGCCATGAGATTTCAACTCTTGTGGGCTAAGCTAAGATAAAAACAAACAAACAAACAAACAAACCAGAAAGGTTTGCAGTCTCTGCTGGTATCCCTCCCACATCTGTAGCTGGAGTGGCTGAAGACTAGTCTTCTAGAAACAGGATGCACTGGCTAAACAGGTTGCCATGGGCTAGCAGAGTGGACAGCTAGAGAGCGTCAGGTGACAGGATACAAGAGGCTATGGCATCTCAGCTACTCTGCTCACCAAGCCCAGTTGTGTGCCCTACGAACCTTCCCGTCCTTTTTGCAACCCCTATCAGAGTGTCTTCCCATCCCTTGCAAGGGTTGACACACTGTTCGCATGAGTCTGAGTTCCAGACCACGTGAACACCACTTAGGTTCCTGTATCAACTCCAAGAAGTTTGAGACGGAGGGAGCTCAGTTTTGGTAGGACATTTGTCTAGCATACACAAAGTCCTAGTTTCCACCCCCACCACTGCACACACAGGCGTGGCGGCACATGGCTGCAACCTAGCATTTGGGAGGCAGAGGTAGAGAGATCAGAAATTCAAGACCATCTTCATCTACACAGCTAGCACAAGGTCAGCCTGGGGTATGTAAAATCCAGTCTCAAAAACAAATAGGGGGCTGGAGAGATGGCTCAGTGGGTAAGGGCTCTGGCTGCTCTTCCAGAGGACCTGGGTTCAATTCCTAGCATGCACATGGCAGCTCACAACTTTAACTCCTGTTCCAGGGGATCTGACACTCTCACACAGACATGCCAGCAAAACACTGATGTACATAAAAAAATAAAAATAAGTAAATTATTAACAAACAAGTAGAAACAGAACTAAAAAAAAAAAAAAAAAGTTTAAAAGTTTGAATGAAAGGATGTGTAGTGGTGAGGTTCTCCCAGAGGATGAAAACACGAGAGTCACCATCTTCCTTGTAAGCTAGATTCCATGACTGTCTGAGCTGGGACACAAGGTCCCAGGACATCAACTCAGACTGCTGTGCCACAGCTCCGTCAGCAACAGCCTCTCCTCTCAGCAGGAGTGCTGCAGTGCTGTTTTCCTGGGAGTGTTCCAGCCCTAATCTCTCTGGAATCAAGCGACAGGACCCGTCTACAGTCAGATCCTTGCACAAGTCCGTGAGCCCCATTTTCAGCATCAGACCTTTCTTCATAAAATGATCTTAGGTGAGGCCCAGTATGCAGGAAGCACGGTCCTGAATCTTGACCGCTCTGATCAGGAAGGGCCATCGCAGGGAAGTTCGAGGCTTTCCAAACACAGGATTGCAGAAGCAGACCATCACGGCCAAAACTGGTCTGGACATAATCATCTGGACAGCAGTGCTATGCTGACCTCTAACCACAGCTCGCGGCTCACGCGGAGCTCACGTGGGACTCGGCGAGAGGTACTCTTGCAGCCACACCCGTATTCTACACGCCGCCTTGCTGGCATGTCCCAGAGGGTCAGGGGCATGGGCCCAGCCTGAAGATTGAGACATGGAGTGGAAAGGGCCAGCCAACAGCTCAGCAAGTGGTACAAAGAGGAACAGAAAAAGTCTGGGTGGCAGAGGACCAGGTCCAGGGAGAGTAACCCAGCAGCAAAAAGTGCTTCTGAAACTGGCAAAGCATGCAGCAAAATTGTTTTTTTTTTTCCATTTTTAAATTTTAGGATTATGGGTGTTTGGCCTGCATGTATGTCAGTGCACCATGTGCATTCAGAGCCTGTGAGGGTCAGAAGAGGGCGTCCATCTCAGAGACCTAAGTGACAGATGGTTGTGAGCTGCCATGTGGGTGCTAGGAACCAAACCTGGGTCCTCTGGAAGAGCAGCAAGTGGTCCTCACTGATGAGCTGTTTCTCTGGCTCCTCGATAGCATTACTTAAGGGTGCTGGCAAATGCCAGCCCTTTGCTCAGGCCCAGGATATGGCAAGAGACAAAGCCAACATGGGGTTCCTAGAGCTCCTACTGTGACAGGAGCGGGACCTAAATCAGCAGTCTAGGCTGAAGTCCGCCTCGATGGCACTGCTGGCCACACGGGTTCCCAGAAGCGCAGAGCAGGTAAGGAGCTAAGCAGGGGCTGGCTCCCTTCAGCAGCAGAGCCACTGTGGGACCCTCAGACCCAGTGCTGCCAGAAAGCAGTTCCTTCTCTACTCACAGCTGTAAGCTACAGGCCACCTACACCATCCTGAAACCTCCAAAAAATGCATGGCATGAACTGTTGGGACAAGATTCTAGAAAATACAGTAGCCCAAAATTCGAAGCATTTTAAAAATTTTTTTTTTTATTTTAAAAACTTGCAGAAAAATTGGGGCAGTGGGATCACACTTCTCTGATACTGAATAGAAAGGAAAAGCTAAGGACTGAGCTACGGGGGCTGGAAAGGGTTCTGGCTGTTCTTGCAGAACCCACGTGGTAGCTCGCACCCATCCTTTACTCCCGTTCCAGGGAATCCGATGCCTTCTAACTCCATGAGAACTAGGAACACACATGGTGAACATACATACAAGCAGGCAAAACATAAGGATATAAAGGAGTTGTGGCGATGACACCTGAGGTTACGAAGAGGAGTGCCTACTTCACGGGGTGAAGTGGCCCGACATTAGAGTCATTAATAGCTCAGCATGCAGGGTAAAGGTGCCCACAGCTCGCTACAGTGAGAGGAGCCAGGGCACCGGGGAGTGGCCATAGAGATCCCCAATGTTTGATGTCTTTGGGCCTCTGTTTTCTTTATCAGAGTGCAGAGGTGGTGGTGTGTGCATTAGTCTCTAAAGAAATTCCAACAGACTGTCAGGCTTCAAGCAGCAGAAGCTGATCCCACAGCCTGGAGACCACAGACTACAGTTAGATGTCAGTCAGGCTGCATTCCAAAAAGGCAGGGGAAGAATTTGCTCATGGTGACGGCTGGCTATCCTTCGAGTAGCCCAAGGAGCAGGCAGAACCCAAGTCCCTGCCTCCGTTGCCAAGGCGAGCTTGTCTTATAGAGCACTATCCCTAGACCAGGGTCTGCCATAGCTTAACTTAGTAACATCTGCAAAGACCGTATTTCCCAGCTGGAGAGAAGGCTCAGTGGCTAAGAGCGCTTGCTGCCCTTACCAAGGACTAGAGTTCAATCTCCAGCCCGCAACAACCAGTAATTCCAACTCCAGGGGATCCAGCACTCTCTCTGGACTCTGTGGGCGCTGTACTCATGTGAACACACCAATCTTAAAATAAGAAAAAAACCCTTTAAAATCTACTGCTTGCATTCACAGGCTCTGACCAACAGACATGCAGTCAGGGGTGCTACCCAACCCAGACAGAGCACTTCACAAGAAGGGCTCAACATATCTGTACTCAGGAGCTTGCATGCACACGGTGTTCCTCATGAAGGCCAGCGTCCCTTTGTTGCTTGTGGCCAGCAGCAGCAGTACTGAAATGACACAGTTACACTCAGCTCTTTCTTCCATTTAAGTCCAGGCAAGAAACTTCCTGGAACACAACTGGTGTCCAGTGAGGTCAATACCCTTCATCAATATCCCACAGTATCCATAGGCTGGAGAAGAGACTGCTAGTCATCTGGCTGTCTCTGCAGTGTTGGGATTAAGCCCAAGGCCTTGAGCGTGCTAGACCAGCGCTTTGCTGCTAAGCTATGCTCCAAGCCTTTATGAACAAAGCAGAATACTGTAGTCACATGAGTGGGGACCCCTGGAACCAGTCTTTCACCAGGGTCTGCATGGGAATTCTATGGAGCCATGGCACAGCTGCAGCTGAAGACAACAGTCTCCTCACTTCACAGCACAACTCACTACAGGTCAGCAACTGCAACACTCTTGACCACATTAGGACATTAAACCCACTTTCTGAGATAGAGCTTTGTTACCTCTGAGGATGTGCTGTTCAGAGAGAAAGGGGACATCAAAGTCTTCTGCATATGCTCCTAAGCCCAGCCCTGAACAGATGGGGAAGGGGTACGGAGTGTGGAGCCAGCCAGGGCTTCACAGGGAGACTGTCAACATGCAATCAAAAACAGGACCCTGCTTTTGCGTCTCCTTCAGTGAAGGCTTAGACAGCTACCCATATGAAAGGAGGGGAGGCGGAGAGAGCTCAGCATGTGAGGTGCCGCCTCCAAGCCTCACCACTCACACGCTGGGGGACAAGGGAGTACAAGCTGAACACAAGTGCACACACATGCTAAACAAGACAGCGACAAGTGTTTTTAAGATTTATTTTACTTTTATTTATGCGTGTGTGCACGAGTATTTGTAAGCCATGTGTGCGGGTGCTTGTGGAGGACAAGAAGGGGGTGCTGAATTCCCTGGAACCACCAGATACAGATGCTGGGAACTGAACTCTGGTCCTCTGGAAGAGCAGCAAGCACTCTTAACATTTCTGAAGCTCTTAAAAGAAAGAAAGAAATGGATCAAGACTTAACCACTCTCAATCTAATAATAAATTCCAGATGTGACAGTAGTTGAAATTTAAGTATTAAAGCCTAGTAGTGATGGCACACACCTTTACTCCCAGCACTCAGAAGGCAGAAGCAGGAGGATCTCTGTGAGTTCAAGGCCAGCCTGGTCTACAGAGAGAGTTCCAGGACAGCCAGAGTTCCAGCAGAGAAACCCTGTCTCAAAAAAAACCCAAAAAACAAAAAAAGAAAGAAGAAAAAAGAAATTCAAGTATTCAAATTAGTAAGTTAAGTACATATAGTACTCAAAAGAACAAGAAGCATTTTTATAATTTCAAGACAGGAAAGCATATACCTTTCTAAACACTGGCCTAATAGCAGAAAAGACTATGAGGGAAACTATCTGAATGCCCAGAACATAAAGTCTACAGGCAGAAATGTCTCGCTCATGAGTGTTAGTGAGTGACAATCAGAAAGCTGGGTGTGGCTTGGCAGTGTACTTGTAAAGATGACTGATTACCCTTACACCAGAAATGGTGGGGCAGGCCTGAGGTCCCAGTACTCGGAGATGGAGACCGAAGGATCAGTTCAAGCCCTGTCACAGATAGAGCTTGGACTGTGAGAAAGCTCAGACTACATGAGTCCCCTGTTTGGCCTTTTATAGTCAAAGAGTGAAAAGCAAGCCATGTTCATTAGCACTTGCCAGCAGGAGTGAGGCCCTGGGTTGACATCAGCACTACAAAGCAAATCCGTCCTACTGGAGGGTGAATTTTTAAAAATACACTAGCTGAACCTGCTGTTTTAAAGAACTGGAGAGATGGCTCAATGGGCACACATGGTAAAAGGAGAATTTATTCCACAAAGCTGTCCTCTAAGCGGCACACGTGCAGTGGCACACCTCTATTTCCTACTTGCTGACTCCATTCTCTCACCTTCAGCAGCCATGGAAGCAGTACCCTACCTTCACGCATGCCCTCCAGGACAGGCCCCTGCCGCACTGCTCTGTTTTCAAGAAAATGAGTCAGTGACTCAAGACAAGCAAGTTAGTGGCCCGTCCTGGCAAACAGAGTCACCAAAGGTGACCAACACAAGTGACAACAAGCCAAGGCCCATTCTACTTAGAGACTACAAGCAAATATGCAAAGAAGCCTGAAACATACTAGGTGATGGCTAGTGCTATGCAAAGAATTAGGTAACATGGAGCTGGAGAGATGGCTCAGCAGTTAAAAGCACCTGCTATTCTTGCTGAGGACCCAAGTTTGGTTCCCAGCACCCACATGGCAGACCACTGTAACACAAGTTCCAGGGGATCCAATACTCTGTTGCCTCAGAGAACACATTGCATGCACACAGAACTCTTACATACATGTAGGCAAAACACTCATAGACAAATAAAATCAGTCTTTAAGAAAAGAAAAAGAGCCAACAAGATGACACAGCTAGTAAAGGCACTTTTCTCCCAACAAGATGAACTGAGTGTGATCCCCAGGCCCATGTCAGAAAAGGAGAACCAAATCCGGAAAGCTGTCCTTTGACCTCCACACATACTGCCACAGTGGTAAACACACACACACACACACACACACACACACACACACAGAGTGGATGGATAAAAAAAAAATGTGGAAAAAAAATCTTACTTTTTAAGATTTTGTGTGTGTGTGTTCGCATGGATGTCTATGCACCACTTGCATGCAGTGGCTACAGAAGCCAGAAGAGGGCATCAGATCCCCTAGAACTGGAGTTACAGATGTTGTGAACCACCCTGTGAGTGCTGGAAACTGAACCCACAGCCAGTGCTCTTTTATTTTCATACTATTTTACATTTACTAAGCACTCAGTATGGGCTAGTTCAGTTTCCTCCGTTCAGGAAGGCCCTTGTGGTTAGAATAGTTTTAAATGTATGCATTAAGTGAGCTTTGTCTTTCTTCTTTCTTTCTTTCCTTCTTTCTTTCTCTCTCTCTCTCTCCCCCACCCCTCTCTTTTTCTCATTTTTTTGGTTTTTTGAGTCAGGGTTTCTCTGTTGTAACTCTGAAGGTCCTGGAACTCTCTCTGTAGATCAGGCTGGCCTCGAACTCCACCTGCCTCTGCCCCTGAAGTGATGGAATCGCAGCACTTGGGAAGTAGAGGCAGGCAGATCTCTCCTGATCTACATAGGGAGTTCTAGGCCAGCCAGGATTGCAGTGAGACCCTGTCTCAAAACAACATAAAGTCAAGCCTGGATGCACCACCCAGCTAAACTTTGCAATTCTTAAACATCTCTTGGGACACCAAAAAAAGCTATTTAATAAGAACTGCTTACTTCATAAATGATACCTCAGGTCTGCCTCCCTTCCTCTGGACTCCCATAACATTTACATCCTCCATATAGCCCAGACCTCTTAGACATTGAAGCGTTTCTGTTCTTCTTAGACACTGAAGTGCATGTGTCACTCCGTATATTTGAGATATATGGTCTTCAATTGATGAAATATAAACCACTTCTATTGCACCCAAACTCAGATAGTCATTCCTCGCCTCTGTTCACTAATAGAATTTATTATAATTTCTAAAGATTTATTTTTAATTCTGTGGATGTGTCTGTGTGTCCACAAGTATGTAGGAGTCCATGGAAGCCTGGAGCTGGAGTTACAAGTGGCTGTGAGTGGCCAGAAGCAGGTACTAGGAACCAAACTCCTGTCCTCTGCAAGAACAATCAGCAAGCACTTATAACTACTGAACCACGTCTCTAATCCCTTGGTTATAACTTCAAATACAATATTCTTTTAAGGACATTCTCAATTTTTAAAACCTCAAATGCAAAATAAATTTGAAAGATCTGACAATGCAAAATATGCTAAGTAAAATTAGCCTGCACCTGAGGCTCAGCAATTCCCTCTGGTTCTCTTGGACTCCGGACTTCCACACCAGGAGGGCCTTAGAACCTCACCAGGACTCAGAACAATGGTAAGGTCCTAAAGGTGCCAAGCCTGCAACTGAGATCTGTGCAGCTATTCTTAGCTCACCCACGCAGGCCTCTTCGATCTTGAGCAACCTTTAGGAGAGGACACTACACTCCTTTAAAGGTTGTCCAGGGGCTCCTAAGGAAGTGCCTTCTCTACTACAGACTTCGTAATAGTTTCTCATGGTTTTAAGAAACACTCCCTCCTTGCCTCTTGGTCACCTCAAGCTTAAATGTCTGTCCACAGTGGCTGCTTCCCAAGCAGCCAGCGGTAAATGGCTCTGGCTACCTCAGGCGCCTCTAAGGGTCAATGGCTACTCTGGAGTCACCCTGGCTCAGCCTCGCCTGCTCCTCTTCAAGCCTTGGTTTCTCCCAAGCCAAAGCCAGTGCTTAACTGCTGAGCCATCTCCAGTCCAATGACATCTCAAGCAGGGAAGTGACATCACAGTCTTCTCAGGCTGATCCAGTCACTGTGGCTACAGTGGAAGGGACAGAGTGGGGTAGAACAAACTCAGGATTGGAAAAGCAGTAACAAAGAAAAACCAAGACAACACAGCACCACACCCCTCTCTCTAATCGCAGCACTTGGGAAGTAGAGGCAGGCAGATCTCTCCTGATCTACATAGGGAGTTCTAGGCCAGCCAGGATTGCAGTGAGACTCTGTCTCAAAACAACATAAAGTCAAGCCTGGATGCAAAGACAGACCCAACTGCAGGTGACTGAGACCAACACCCATTGCTACTCATCACTCAGTGGTCCCTGACTATCGTAAGCATTTCACACAGCGTTTAACCTAGTAAATCAGAAAACTAAAGCACAGAGCAGTGGGAACATGAGGAAGTGACTAAGCGCAAGGGTGCTGGGGTCCATGCTGGTGTCTGCCGGTGAGCAGGCCAGGCAGGGAGAAAGGGCGTCTCGCTGCTGTAGGGCTGTTGTTAGAGGCTGGGCAAGGAAAAGCACACCATGATCACCATGAACGTAAGACATCTGGAATGGTGATGCAGCTCAATGGTAGACCACTTGCCACAGATGTGAGACCCAGGTGTTTAAGCCCCAGCACTGAAGAAAAAGACACACAAGACGCTGGAGCAGTGTGCTGCTGCTGTTGCTGCTGCATCTCACCAAGGAGACAAGAAGGCACTTTCATAGACTCAAACCATCGTCATGGCCAGCACCACACTCTAGACAGTGGAACCCCGAGCATCTGGGCTCAGGTGTTTTATTGATTCAGAACTCTTCAGGTGCAGATCACAAGACATCAAACATCCCCATAGAAATCCAACACCTGCAGACAACACAAAATGCCAAGGCCTATGCATCCTTTTTTCCAACAGTTCACAAAAACAATTATTTTAAACATAAAAATAAACTTCCAGAACATTTCTCCTTTTCTGTATAAAAAAAAAAAAATTGCTTTACCTTTACAACACAATTTAACACTATACAGCAAAACTATTTACAAGAGGAACAATCACAAGGGTTGTTAATGCACAAGACCAAGCTTTTCATAATGTCTTTGGACAAAAGAAAAACATCAATGTCCAATTATCTGGAATTCACTCACAATCTTCTGGACTCCTCCAAACTTAGATCACCTCTCTGGCTCTGCCCTCTGCAGCACACACAGTTTGTCCTCCAGGCCCCAGCTGGCTTCACTCCACTGCTGCTGCTGTTCTTGGTGGTTGTTTCATGGAACTGCTGGGGTCCCTTGCTGCAACTGGGCTGCACTTTAACCAATGGCCTCCCCTGGCCTCTCATAGTGCCAAGCCTCATCATCTCTCCATGACTCCTTCATACCTTTCAAAGCCAGCACCACCTGGGTGACTCTTACAGTACCACGTTCAGCTACCAGCATGAGATACAGCCTTAGCCAGTTCTGGAAGACAGTTTCTGTGGAAACACTTTCCAGATTTTAAGATAGAGTCTGGTTTGCGGGAAAAACAACTAGTCCCTGTCTGCAGGAAAGGTTCCCTCATGGGGTGGAGTTCTCATCACCACAGTGCATGTATCTTGTCAGGACTGCCTCACTGGTATCTGGACCGCTTGTCTTTCTCTTAAGTTTGCAAAAACAAAAAACAAACAAACAAACAAAAAAACTGGTCAGTTTAACTAAGCAGCTTTTTTGGTCAAGCTATGGCTTCTACAATAGCAGGGGGTCTTGGGCCCAGTGGGAAGAAATTTCTGGCTGAAACATTCTGACACTTTGGTGACTTTTTTCACCACCACTAAGGGGAAATATACAACCCCTTCCATAAATCTCAAACACAACATCCTGAGCTTCACACACAAACAAAGCAGCTATCAGAAAACTCAGTTTGTGAAACAGTATGCTACCATCAGTGGCAGGAAAGGAGTGCTGGCTCCATGATCAGGAAAAGCCTTGCTTTCTCCTGCTCCCAGCTGAATTCTTAATCTTTGAGGGCCTCCATTCTGTGGCTCTCACTTTTGAGCCCTCTTTCACACTTATTTATTAATTTCACAGCCTTTTCTCTTCATAGAGACTTATTTCATTTCTCTCTCTCGTCTTCCTTCAGGAGCCTTCAACTAATACCTAAATCTCTGAGTTTCTTTTTCTTCTTGCCTCCATGTTGGATTAGCTACCATGATATCCTTCCCCACAATGGCATGCTATTTGTAGTTCTATGCTGCTGTGGTGGCTCAGAAAGGACAAGGTGTTTTCATAGGTGCAAACTCTGCCAGACCTCAGCAGAGGGAACCACCGTCATGGCCAGCACGGTACTCAATCAACAGTGGAACCCTAAGCATCTGAGTTCAGGTGTTTTATTGATACAGAACTCCTCAGGTACAGATCATAAGCAATCAGACATCACCTACAGCAATCCAACACCTGCAGACAATACAAAATGCCAAGGCCTGTGCATCCCTTTCTCCAACAGTGCACAAAATCAATCATTTTAATTTTAAGTTTAAAAATAAACTTCCACAACAAGATACCCACCATTAAGATCTCCCTGTAAAGAACCAGAGACTGCACATCATCCACATGTAGGTCATAAATGAAGTTTGTTGAAGGCTGAGATCAATGTCTAGGAAAAGAATGACAACATTTAAATCACAGAACAGAAATCTAGAACAGAGAAACACCTACCTTCATGCCTCTGAACAGAAAAGCAGCTAAATAAAACACAGTCATTATCCATTTTCTGAAATACTATGTAGCAGCCAGAAACAATGAAATGACTATTTACGGACATGGGATACTGCCAAGGCCCATTCTTTGTTGTTGTATTTTGTTTTTTAAGCAAGTCTTACTATGTAGTCTTGCCTGACCTGGATGTACATCAGGCTGGCCTTGAACTCACAGAGAGATCCAGCTGTCTCTACCTCCCTGTGTGCTTGGATTAAAGGTGTGCTCTACTACAGTGACTGCAGGTCCATTCTTGAGACAAGAAGGAACTATCAGAATGATACATAACATCTGTATCATTTGCAGAAATAAAATTTAAGAGCATAAAATAATTTTAAATTTTTTCTGGGTTCGCACATTCCAAGGATACACTCTCCCTAGGGAACAGAAATGTGAGAAGAAATCAAAGGTTGCCGTAGTCTATGTAAATGACTAATTCCAAGCATGCTGATGTTTGTGATGCTGGGCTCATGTGCTGGACACGTGCTCCACCACTTAGCTGTACCCATCCCCAAACAGAGTAAGCAGGAAGGAAGGCCACAAAGGACACCTACTGGGGAAGTTTATTTTTAGTTATGTTTAAAGTGTTTTCATGCACTGTTGGGTGAGGGGCTGCCTAGGTTTTTGGCATTTTGTATTGTCTGCGTCTGTTGGATTTATGTGGGGGATGTTGATCAGTAATGATCTGCATAGGCTATCAGTAGAATACCTGAGGAGTTCTGAATCAATAACAACACCTGAGTAGAAAGCTCAAGGTTCCACTGTCCAGGATGGCACGGGCCATGACGGTGGTTCCCTCTGCTGAGGTCTGAAGGGTTTGAGTCTATGAAAATGCCTGTCTTCTTTGCTGAACTCCACAGCAACATACTATTCCAGACACCTGCTTCAGGAACTGCATTTCCTGTCGCTCCCACCAAACACAGTTTTCATGGTCACATATGGTTTTGCACATGCCCACGTCTGAACACATTAACATAGCTTCCCAAATGCCATACTCTCTCCTGAACCTCTGGGCCCAGGGTAGTCTTGGCTACCAATCCTCTACTAGGGCCACTGAATGTAGAACACAAGGGGAGACATACCAGCATCCGAGACAAGGAGCAGGTGGCACTGTTCCAGCAGAATCCCAAATGGGGAGAGAGGGTCTATGGATTAAAAGCAGTTCTGGAGTACTAGAAAATGAGGCTGGGGCAACCTAGTGAGGTATGGGGTGGCCCAGTCTTACTAGAAAAGAGTTAAGTGCTATGCTCTGGTGGGATGTTCATGATGAAGAGCAAGGACAGCAGTGGCAGAGAAAGGCCAGAGACTTGAATAGAAAGGAGGTGAGGAGATGAGACAAGAAGTTGAGATAAAATCTCTTATAGCAAGCCATGGTAGTGTACTTCTGTAAATCTATCCCTAAAGGCTGAGGCAGAAGAATTAGGAGTTCAAGGCAAGTCTGGGCTAGCTACACAGAGGAACTAGGGGAGAACCTTGGGAATGGGAGAGGCTCTCTTCAGGACCGCAAGGCAGAGACTGTGCAGCCCTCTGGTGACTGCACTCTTAACTTTCAGCTTCCTACGCATCAAACATAATGCATTTGGTTGTGCTTTCCTGGTTAGCCAAAGAGATGACACTGCCCAGACCTTATCCAACAGATGATTCACCACCTCTCACATCACAAGCTCACACACCAGCTGGCTCTAGGAAACAAAAAAACAAAAAATAAGCTGGTGTGAGCTGTCAAAGTCCTCTTGGACTTGACCTCACCCTATAGAGCAGTTTCATTTCAAAACTGAAAGGGCTGACCGGGGAAATCCAAGCTCAACACACAGGAACAGGTGGTTCCCAACAGAAGAGTCCCAGGCTGGAACTCAAACAGAAACCAGACCGCTGATAAGACAGGGTTTATGGTGTCTGTCGCCAAGCTTTGGCAGCTGATTAGGTTGTCCAGTATTTACGACAGGGAATGGTCACACTTACCCAGCTCCAGGCTACTCAATACCTCTATTCTCCAAGGCTGAAGCAACTTTCTGGTTTATTGAGTTTAAAAATTATGAGGCAGATCCATTAACTGGGAAACCAAGACACAGGGATCCTCGATCCTTCACATGGGCCATAGTTTGAATGCAAAGAGTTGTACTACCTCTTTTTGACCCCTCCTCCCATGAACTGCTGGCATAATTCCTGTCTCAGTAAAAACTTTTCAATTTATTCCTAATGGCTTCTTGCTGTGATGTGATAGCATTGGAACACAGCTCTGGGAGGCTGTGTTATTGTACCTGAGGTTCATCATGACTAGCTGTGTGACTCAAGGCAGGTCACTTCACTACACTTTCTGGGTTCAGTTTCAGTCCCCTAACCCTTAACATAAGGAGACTGGAAAGCACCTGCACAAGAAAAGGCTTAAGTTCTTACTTTAAAAAGGCACACCTCAGCACTCTATGGTAAAACTCAAGAAATCAATAAAATCCACAAGCTCCAGTGAAAACAACTTACTGCTTACAAAGGCTTGAGGACACGTAGCTGGCATTGGATGATGCACCTGAATCACTAGACACCCAGGATTCCAGAAACCTGCTCTATAGACTGTGATCAGCAGTGAAGAATCCTGTATGCCATGAAGAAACCATTCACACGGGGCCAAGTACGGTGTGACATGCAAATGATAGCAACACTCAGCAGAAGATGTAAGCTCTGAGGCCAGACTGCGTAAGTGAGACCCTGCGGGGCACAAACGATGAACACAAAAGAGACACCAATACCCCGTGTTCACGACTGCACTCCTAACAACTACATAATGCAGAGAGCTAGGGCTCTCTGGTAGAAGGCTTACCTAGCATTCGTGAATGGAGAGTCACATCTCCAGCTTGAGAGAGAAAAAATTTTTTTAATTTAAAGAAGTGGGAGAAGAAAATGTAAATCATGGCATAAAATACTATTCAGCCAATAAAAACCTTCTTAAAAAGTCTGTCACTTGCAACAGCATGGCTGGAAGCAGAGGAACACCACATTAAGTGATACAAGCTAGACACAGAAAGTAAGCACTGCATGATCCCCTCACACATGGAAATAAGGAACGATTATCTCGACACCTAAACATGGATGGTGGTCAGAGGCTGAGGAGAATGTAAGGGATGAGGGATTGAGAGGTCACACAGGAACACACAGTCTGGCTGGGCTTTCAAATAGAAGACTATAAACAGTGATGATGTATATTCCAGAAGCTATAGATGGAATTTGACTTTTTTAACCACAAAGAAAGATTAATGATTAATTAATTAATGATTAATTAAAGATTTGAGGGGATAGGTGCTGTTTAACCTTATTTAAATACGGCAAAATGTGCTTAAATGTGAAAACATCAAACTGTCCCCAAGAAATACATTTGATTTCTATTTTTCAGTTTAAAGATTAATTTCATTTTTAAAATCTATTATTTACTGGGGGGGTACTATGTCAGGTGTGTGAGGTCAAAGGGCAGTCTGTGGGAGCTGTTTCTGCCACCATATGAGTCCCACGGATCCCTCATCTTACCGGTTCTCCATTTAAATTGTAAAGTCACACACAGTCATGTCCCTCTTCTATGAAAATCACTCAAAGAACTCTTGCAAACTAGTATTTTAAAACTAGAACAAAGCCAAGAAAGACAAGCATATGTACATCTCTCCTCAGCACCCAAAACACCTTCGGTGAGGTAACCTGTAACTTCAGACAGCCATCTAACACAGCAGTCCTGGCTGCCCAGGTCTGTGAGTGGCTCAACACCTAGTGGCCCAGTGAAGTAAATGCAGCTTGCCAAGTAACTTCCAGCCATTTTGTGACTTTAACAAAATGCACAAGGGAACCCTCAATACAATTCCCCAGCTTCTGGGAAACTGAAAAGACTCCACTTCCATCCATTCTCCAAGCTGGAAAGGCCCCCCTATTCATTCTCCAAGGTGGAGAAGCCTTCACACTAAATAAGGACAAGAAGTGACACCCAACTGTGGTCCTGCATCTACAAGGTACTTAGAAGTGAGAAAGCTTTGTGCAGGCCGAGCCAAGAGAAAGCAGAAGAGGTGCCATGAGGAGACTACAAATGAGCCTGGAGACGAGCTGAGACTGCCTTCGGAAGACGAGCTGATCCCATAGGGTTCCAGGCCTAAAATTAATGAGAAGTCTCAGCTAATTTCAACTCCAAACAAAAAATAAACCCCGGCATAATGGCGACCCACGCACTCAGTAGACTGAGGTAAGATGATGAAGCCAGACCAACCACATCGCAAAGGAAGGAAAAGAAAAGGAATGTTTTGTCAATGAAACTACTCAACAGTATCAGAACACACCTATAAGCCCAGCACTAGAGGCCGAGGCAAGAGGATCAGGATTTCCAGCCTGAACTACATGGCAAAACGGTCCCAAAAACAAAATGAATTAAGGGAGGTAGTAAAGTGATGCCCTCCCCCGCCGGTAAAGGTATTGGAACAGAAAGAGGGTGAGCATCTGTCAGAGGAGAGTGGAAAGCACGCCCGCAGTAGGCAGCAGATCAGGGACAGGACATGTTAAACACCCAGAGGTTCTTCCGAGCTCTAAGCTAAAAAGTCATTGAAAACACTAAAAACTCTCTCCTGCTTGTTTTGTTTGTTTCCTGTTTTGTTTTGTTTTCAGATCCCCCAGGCAATATAACCCAGGGACGAAAGGCAGATGTGACACCACAATCTGAGCAAATGTGAACACATTATTGAACTCTGTTTTCCTCAGCTTTGTTATCTGCAAATTTTGCATAAGATTACTATGAAGATAAATTATAGGATACTAGTTAAGTACTTAAAACAGTGCTCTACACACGAAAAGGTACAAAACCAGCAGTTTGAAAAGACAAGGAAAGGGAAGGTGGGAGCAGAGACCTGCTTGCTTTAGCTAACCTCACCTAAGCCCCAACCAAAGTGCCCCTGGCTGTTGCTGACTGGAGGGTGAGTTCCCTTGGCAAACAGCCTCAAGAGCTGCCTTGTTCATGGGGTGCTCATCCCTTGCCCTGGAAGTTGGCATCTTATCTGTACACTGAGGCATACCTTTGACTCTACAAGTGTCTTGCTCCAAACTCGGGTGCTGAGCCACCCTCCTTTTGATGAGCAGTCAGCATTCAAAGGACCTCAGAGACCCTCTAGATCCAGCATTTTTTTTTAATAAATGAGGGGAAGAAGGCTAAAAGAAAGTAAAGTCCATGGGTAAGTTTAAGCAAAGTCAGCAGTCATAGGCCTTTATTCCTAGTGGCCAAAAATCTTCCCATTTCTTAGGGAAAGAAAAATGGTGCTTTTACCCACTGAGCTCTCTCTCCAGCCCGCTACCATCTCTTAAACCACATAACCATACAACATGCTTTTTGAGCTTTGGATTTTGGATTTTGGATTTTTTTGGTTAGGAGATGTTCAAGGTTAAAAAAAAGAAGAAAAGCTTCCAAATAAGGCATGTTCAACCTGCAGCACACACTTTCCTCTGCAGGATGCAGAGGTTAAGAGCAGGGACTCTGGATCATTTTGCTCATACCTCAGCTCTACCACTACTAATAGTGTGTCTAAGTGAGCCTTGTAGCCCTCTTCAAACACTATTAAATGAGATAAATCCATGTGAAGTCCATACCAGAGTTCTCAGGGTGCACAGTGATTGATTTCTCTGCTTCTCATCATTACTGGCTGCATTTAGACAGGAGCTAGAGAAATGCCTCACAGTGGTTAAGAGCACGTGTTGCTCTTGCAGAGGATCTGAGTTCGGTTTCCCGCATCCGTATCAGGTGGCTCACAACAGCAATTCCATCTCCAGAGGTAGCCAATACCCTCTTCTGGCCTCCACATGCACCCACACACATGTACCTAACAGACACATAAAAGACAACAGTGAACACAACAATAGACAGGGTCCTACTTCTAGTCTAAAGAACACTAGAACTCTAAGGAACACGTCTTTACTTAGCTCCTATTTCTGGTCCAGGGAACACCCAGCCCAGCAACCAAGCATTCTTTCATTTCTCTGCATCTGAGGAAGAATTAACACAATGAGAGGCACAGGCAGTAAGATGCTTAAAATCACAAAGCAAGATCTGGAGGACAGAACCCAAGCACACCCAAAACACCAAAAGTCATCTCAAGTTCAACAAGACACATCTCTCTGTGGTCCAGTCTTGCCTTCCAAAGTGATGCAGAATGATTAACAGCAACAGCTCTGAAGTCCAACTGCCTAGGACGTACTCTGGGCTATCCCTTACATGCTGTGTGACATCTCTGGGCCACGCGTCTTTCATCTGTAAGAACCACCACTGTAATTATGAGACATCCGAGAAGGGTGTCCTATCTGCTAATACTAAGCCAAGCATTATACTGGCCATGTAATCTGAATGTTACAGCTACCGTAGGAGGGAGACACTACTACCATCACTTTACAGAGCTGCTCGAGACCACAGTTACTGGTAAAGTTGAGACGTCTAAGAGGCCTGCTCCCAGAGCCGACGTTCCAACGTCTTCAACTACTCTTCCTCTGCAAGTACCAACAGTACGTAGTTATGTGTTGAAACAAAAGGAACCCCATAAAGTGCTCAGCACAGGGTCTGGTCAGCCTTGCTGTGACAGCAGCCAGCATTACTCCTGCAGGAGTTCTGACAGCACCTTCACTAAAGGAAAGGGACAGCTTGATCTTCTGTCGCTGTGACCAAGCACTCTGACTAAAAACTTTAGTAGGAAAGAGTTTATTTAGCTACTACCTGCAGGTCACAGTCCTTCATTGAGGGACATCAGGGCAGGAACTCAAGCAGGAGCTGCAGAAGACACTAAGGAGGAATGTGCTTGCTCGATACTTGCTCATATTCAGCTAGTTTTCTTATACAGCTCAGGCCCACCTGCCTAAGGCTAGTGCTGCCCACTGGGCTGGGCCCTCTCCCATCAATCAAGATACTCTCTCACAGATACAGACACAGGCTAGTCTGATTGAGGCAATTCTTCAACTGAGATATCCTCATCCCAGATTATTCTACTTGGTGTCAAATTGACAATACAAACTAACTAGGTCACCTAACTAGGTTTCAGATCCTTGAGCAGCTCGGGATTTGGTTGCAGTACTTCATTCCTTCATGTACAATACAAGGATTGTTTACATAAAGAGAAAAGGGAAATATTTATTAAAAATCTCTACTCCAGGAGCTGGGGAAATGGTTCAGTAATTCAGGTTGCTGTGCAAGCATGAGGATTTGAGCTCAGATCCCAGTTCCTATACAACAAGCTTGGCCTAGCCTGGTGCAAACCTATAAATTCAGTTCTTTACAGAGAAAAGACAAGAGGGAAGATCACTGGTGCTAGCTGCCTGCCATCCTAGCCAAAGAGAGCTCCAGGTACAGGAAGAGACTATGTGCACATGCATACACACACTCACACGGGGGGTGGGGGGGGGTTGGATATCTATTCCATAAAAAGCAGTATACTAGAATCTTTTTTATTAATTTAAATAAAATCTTTATTATTATTAACCAGGCAGGCATGTTGAAGCATACATAATCCCAGTGCTCAGGAAGCTAAGGCAAAAAAATGGAGCCTTCAAGGCAGTCCAAGTTACACAATAGCTTGTTTTGAAAAACATAAGGTCAGTGAGATAGCTCAGCAGGTGAAGGCACTTGCTGCCAAGGCTGACAACCCAAATTTGATCCCTAGGACCCACATGGGGATGGACATAATCTACTCCCACAAACTGATCTCCGCATGTACTGTGGCACCACACGTACTACGGCACGTGCGCATGTCATAACTTCACACCTATAATCCCAGCACTAGGAGAGCAGAGGCAGGAAGAGCCACAGTTTGAGGCCAGCCTGGTCTACATATACAGTGAGATCCTGTCTCAGAGTAAGTAAATGAATGAAAGAAAGGAAGGGATGAGGATTAACAAACGAAATGGAACAGAAAAAGCTTGGTGAGCACAGTGAGTACAAAAACAGTTTGTGCTACAGGAAGAGCCTATCAAAAACAACAGGAAAAGTTGGCATGGTGACATAAGTGGGTGTTCGCATCTGATATCATGTAGTTGGACAGTCCAAAACAGGTACACTACAGATACTGTGAAAAATGTCCTTTAAAGCTTCATGCATAGTACATGACAAATCAAACTTCACATTAAGACTGGGCTTCCATTTCCTAACAGCTCATTATGTATTAAGCGTTTGCATTCTGGAAACCAAGGCATCTCTGCTCCCCAGCATGCTGGAATCTTGGCCTGTAATTTCTTACCAGCGTTTGTGTCCTCATCGCCTATAAGAAACAGCTGTTTTACTGCTGACATGGTCTATGAAATTCTTTTTAGATTTATTTTACTTCTTTATGTATATGTATGTTTTGCCTGCATGTATGTCTGTGTACCACACTCATGTAGTGCTGATGGAAGCCAGAAGAGGGCTCCAGATCTGGAACTGGAGTTACAGACCATTAGCTGCCATGTGGGTGCTGAGAATCAAACCCAGGTCCTCTGGATAAACAGCCAATACTCTAAATTGGCGAGTCATCTCTCCAGCTCTGGAGACAACAAATTTTAACAATGCATAAGGTTTAACAAATGCTTTGTCTGGTTGAAGTGACTATCTTTGAAAACAAAAGTCTCTGACAATGTCTCCCTTGTGTGATCAGTAGGTAGGATCAGAGACATGACCTGTGAAATGTATTTCTGTTGTTCTGAATAAAGCAGCAATTTCTTCTGTCCTGGATCACTTGTCTGTCTCATTCTCTGGACCATAAATAATTTGAAAAGCAAAGACAAAATTTCATTCCTTTTTTTTTTTGGGGGGGGGGGGAGTGGTGTCAAAAGGAGGGTAGGGAATGGGTAGTTTGAGAAAAGATCTTACAGCAATTTGTAGCAAGTCTCATTTCAAGCTCCCCACTGAGATTATAGAGAACCACCACCACCTGACTTGATTCTTAGATCCCAGTGTGTAGGATGTATCAAGCAATCAGCATTTACTTACTGACCAAATATAATGAATTTTTAAAAGATTTTTATTTTATGTGCATTGGTGTTTTGCTTGCATGTATGTCTGTGTGAAGGTGTCAGACTCCCTGGAACTGCAGTTACAGACAGTGTGAGCTGCCATATGGGTGCTGGGAATTGAACTCAGGTCCTCTGGAAGAACAGCTAGTACTCTTAACCAGTAACCACTGAGCCATCTCTCCAGGCCCTGAATATAATGAATTTTAAGCTAAAATATTTTCTGTGATTTTTTTTCTCTTGTTTTTCTGATACAGACTAACTTCAAACTCATTCTCCTGCCTCAGTCTCCCAAGTGCTGGTAACAGATATGCACCCCCATTCCTAGCTTCCTTCTATGACTTTTGAAATATATTTTCCCTAATAACCAACTGAATTTAGGCTAGTTTCAAAACTACTGGCACGGAAATCTCCAGCTGATAACAACAACAGCAACCCCACTTGTTAAAGGGAGTAGAAATGTGAGGGCTGGAGGTAGCTAAGTGGTTAGGAGCACTGGCTGCTCTTCCAGAGGACCTGGGTGACCAGCATCCATATGGCAGCTCACAGTTCCAGGTGATCTGATGTCCTCTGGCTTCCACAGGCAGCAGACACATAGATAGTACACAGACATACATGCAAGCAAAACATCCATACGTATAAAAAATTAAGTCTTTCTTTACTTTTTTTTTTTTTGTCTTTTGAGAAAGTGTTTCTCTATAGCTCTGGCTGTCCTGGAACTCACTCTGTAGACTATGCTGGCCTCAAAATCAGTGCTCTGCCTGTCTCTGCTTCCTGAGTGCTGGGATTAAATGGTGTGCACCACCACAGCTAGCACTAATTAAAAAAAAAAAAAAAAATTCAAAATCAACCCCAGGAATTGCCATGCTGGCCCTGCCTCTGGTGCCCATGCATTCAGGCTGGAGGACTGACAGGCTCCCAGCAATCATATATTTTCTTCTCTCTTATTCGTTGAGTGCTTCCTTTTCCTCCCTTCCTTCCTATCTCGTGTCAGCATTGTGTTCTATCTTTCCCTCTAAGCTTCCTCCACACACCCATCACATGCCTATTTGGCTATCTGTGGGCATCATTATATCCAACTGGGAGAACTTGGGCCAAGAATGTTACTGTATTTCCTGCTAACTTCTGACATACTTCTTGTGTCTGCAGGGGAATCAACAAGTAACCTAACAGAAAACAGAGTCATCCGGACCCAAAGCCAAACTGCTATGATCTGCACAGTAGGACATGTTTCTAAGCTGTACTTTCTCAGTCTACATTTTCTTTATTTTGGAGTGTGATGGGGAGTGGTAGGGATCAAATCCAGGGCCTTGGCACACCAGGCAAGCACTCCATCACTAAGCTACATGCCCAGTCCTACTCTAATTATTTTATTTTGTGTTTATGTGTATGTGCAAGCGCCACATGTGTATTGGTGCCCATGGTTGCCTGAGGAGACCAGAAATGGGTGTCAGAGCCCTTGGAGGTGCAATCATAGGCAGCTATGATATGCTCAAGAGTGACAGGGCAGTCAGCAGGCACTCTTAACTGCTGGGCCATCTATCTCTCCAGCCCTCATTTTTATTTTTTGGCCAGATGTGATAGCACTCACTTTTAATTCCAGCATTCAAGAGGCAGAGGCAAGCAAATCTCTGAGATTAAGGCCAGCCTGGTCTACATAGTGAGACCCTGTCTAAAAAAATATCAAAAGGAGGCTAGAGAAATGTCCCAGAGTTTAAAAGCACTTTCTGCTCTTACAGTAGACCCTAGTTCAGTTCCCAGCACCCACAACAGGCAGCTCACAGCCTCCTGTAACTCCAATTCCAGGAAATCTAACACCTTCCTCTGGCTTCTGCACCCATGTGGCATGCATACAGACAAGAAACACACACACACACACACACAAATAGTAATAATATAATTTTTTTAAATGTAAGGACTACAGAGATGGCTTAGTTAATAGTGTATACTGTTTTTCCAGAGGACCTGAGTTTGAGTCCTAGAACCCACATCAGTCAAGTACATAACTCGGTTCCTGGGGATCCAATAACTTATTTGTCTGGCCTCTGTGGGCACTGTATTCATGTGTACAAACCCACACAGATACTCATATATACATATAATTAAAACTCTGGCTGTCCTGGAACTCACTCTGTAGACTGGGCTGGCCTAGAACTCACAGAGAGCTGCCTGCCTCTGCCTCCCAAGTGCTAGGATTAAAGGCATGTACCACCACTACCCGGCATGAAAGTTATTTTAAATAAAATGAAACGGGCTAGAGTTGGCTTGGTAGTTCATAGCACTTATTGGTCTATTAAAAGATCAGAGTTTGGATCCCAGCACCCACTCTGAGAGGCTCTTAAGGGCTGTAACGCTAGGTCTAGGAGATCTGACACCCTGGTTTTGGCCTCTACAGGCACTGGCACAAATATGAGCATACACTCACATACTAATAAATGTTTAAAAGAATAAAAGTAAGTGTGACATACTAGCACAGGCTTTTAATCCCAGCATTCTGGGCCAAAAGCAGATGGATCTCTGTGAGTTCAAGGCCAGCTGGTATACATAGCAAGTTCCAGGCTAGCCAGGGCTGTATGTAGCCCTGTCCCTGTCTGGAAGGAAAGAAGGATAAATATGGAGCCAATTAGGTATGATTCCAGCACTTAAGAGTCTAAAGTAGGGGTTGAAGGTAAGGTTCAGCAGTTAAAAGCACTGGTTGCTCTTCTGGAGGACTCGGGTTCAACTCCCAGCACCAATATGACAGCTCATAACTGTAACTCCTGTTCCCGGGGATCTGACTCCCTCACACAGACATATATGCAGGTAAAACATCAATGTACATAAAATAAAAATAATAAAATATTTTTTAATAGGCTAAGGTAGGAAAATTACAAATTTGAGCCAGCCTGTACTACATAGTGAGAGCTTGTTTCAAAACAACAATAAAAGAAGGTAACAGTAACCTTAAGAGAAGGTGGATAAAACTGAAGGGTGAAGAGAAAAAAATGAGACTATGTTTTAAAATTTAGCAAATTTAAATAGCAGTACTATACTTGCTGGATCAGATAGAGAAAACTGTGGTCCGTATTCCCTCAGCTTCCTATTCTCATGGAATTTAGAGTCAAGAATCATCTTCATCCCTTCTCAAACCCCTAAGCTCAAACATTTAAGAACATTAAGGAGGGAAGAAGAGTCTATTAACCTAAGAAAGTCAAGGGCCTAAGGTAATTCAAAGAGATATTCTGAGACAGAAAAACAGATCAGCTGGGAGGCCTTCTGAGTTTAGGGTAATTCTTTCTACTGCCAAAGTTATAGCCACGGGCATAAACATAAAAAGGAACAATGTACAACCAGGAGTCAGGAGACTTACCTCAAGTCCTAACAAGTGCTTTAACTTTCAGCGAGTCTTTTTTCACATTTAATAACAGTTAAGTGGCAAAGCTGTCTTTGATTCTCAAGTAATGTAAAGTCACTGTGAACGAGTTCACATAGTGTGTCAACATAAGCTAAGAGGAAATAAAAATCATCCTCTAAATGGAGCATAAATCCTGGGGTCCAACTTACAAAGTCTAGGCCTTCACCTCACCAATCTGCAGTCATCTGAATTCGAGAAGAACCATGAGTGAGGCATGGGGACGATCCACTCCGTGTTATCTCAGCAGCTTCAGGGACGGCTCCTCAGAACATGGGGTGTGGGTCTAAAAAATTGTGAAAAATTTACTCAATATGAAGTAAAAATTCTCCCTTCCCCAAAAGCATAAATTATCAGTGTCATCAAACAATCTCACACCCAGGATAAAATTAGAAAAGAGCTTAGAGCTGATTTGGCCTTTTGTTTTATATATGGGAACTCTTAGGCCCAGACAAATGGGACAAATAACTTATTAGTGTATATAATAAGTCACAGAGGTAGGACACAGATCCTAAGATTCCAAAGTCCAAAGCCCTCTTTGCTGGATCACACACAGCATCACTCAAGGCTCCTGCAGTCTGCAGGGCATATTATTAACACCTGGTAGATCTCTGTACAGCTTAACAGCAAAATACAGGCCCCAAAGGGCAGAGGATGATATTCTGGTACAGGGAAAGAAGCTGAGTGCTGGGAGACCTGGGAAAGGGACGGCTTCCCCGTGGAAGGACACTAAGTCCTAGGGTACTCAGGTAAGAGGAAGTCAGGAGGGCTGGAGAGATGTCTTGTGAGGAAGAACACTGGCTGTTCTTCCAGAAGGACCCAGGTTCAATTCTCAGCATTAACATGGCAACTCACAGCCATCTATAACTCCAGTTCCAAATGATCAATATGTTCTGGCCTCGTCAGGCACTTCACACACAGGGTGCATACCTGCATACATGTAAGCAAAAATGCACACATTAAAAAATATATATATATTAAAAATAACTTTTTTAAAAAGAGGAAACCAAGAAAAATTTAAGGCAGAATATATTTAAAATAGACTTGGGATGAAAAGCCTGATTGGGTCAAATTTTTTAGTTGTATATTTATACACAGACCTTTTATAAATTTGATGTTCTATATGGGTGCTTTTGCCTGAATTTATGTATGTCTGTGCGCCACTTGCATGCCTGGTTCCTCCTGAAGCCAGAAGAGGGCGTCAGATCCCCTAGAACTGGAGTTAGCATGGCTGCGAGCCACCATATAGGTTTTGAGAATGGAACACAGATACTCTGGAGAGATGATCTCCAGCCCCAAGTTAATAGTTTTTAAATTGGCAAATTCAGAAAACAAGAATTTTCTGAATCAGGATACTCCCTGATTGTATCTAATTTCAACCTTTTGTTACCTGGTTTTGTTTTTTGGGGTTTTTGTGTGTGTGTGTGTGTGTGTGTGTGTGTGTGTGTGTGTGTGTGTGTGTTTTGAGGCACAGTCTTACCCGTAGCCCTGGCTGGACTAGAATTCACTATGTAGGCCAGGCTAGACTCAAACTCAGAGATCTACTTGCCTTTGCCTCCAGAGTACTGGGATTAAAGATGTGCACCACCATACCTGCCTCTGGTGCCTGACTTTTTAGTACGTAATTATTATTTTAAGTCCTTAATCTACTCTGTCACCATGCAAGAAGCGGCACTCAGCAAAATCCATGTTGTTCAGGGGTTCAATATGTAGCTTCTGAACTCAAATGGACTGGACTCAAGTCCTTTACTTCTATAAAATCTATCTACCTACCGCCACTCATTTCAAGTCACATGAGGAAAAAATAAGGGTATCTGTCAACACCCTACTTACAGGCTTTTCATTGCTTTAGTTAGAGTGGCTCCTATTTTCATTGACTATAAGGGGCAGGCAGAAATTTCCAGGGTACATTCCAAGTAGAATTGCTCTTTTGTAATAGTTTTGTTATATATGTGTGAGTTATGTAAATTTATTTCTTACAACGCTTTCCTTTTTAAAAATATCAGAAGCTTTGAATTAAAGCACCCAACAGTACACAGAACAGTGCCTAGCACACACTGAGCTTCGTATTATCTATTATTGTCATTGATGTTACTGTATAACCTATTAATGCTGTTTGCAGAATTAAGTAAAATAAGATTTGGTAAATTTGACACCTGATCTCAATGTAAATTCAAACAGAAAGCTCTCCTCTCCCTGACAACATACAAAGCCCTTTAGGTACATGTTTGTTGCTTGGCCTATGTTACACTGAAGAGTCCACAGATTATGATTTATCTGATACTCTTCTATGCTCTGTCAATATTTGCAGCAGGAAAAATAGTTTATTTCATCCATCTAAGGGACTGGGATGGAGAAGCCAGAAACCCATCACATGAGTAACAGAGGAAAAGTGAGTCACAGAAAACTGCTCGCTCCCCTGGAGCCAGGTATACGAAAATGTGCCCCAGACGGGGCTAGATTAGCAGATACCTGAACCCCACTTCCTGTCCTTATCCACAGACTTCTTAGAATAGTATTTGAGCCTATACAACTGTCGTCAACACCAGAAAAAACTGAAACGCACCAAACATACTAGTAGGGCTGACTATACAGCAATGGATTATCTGAGTGACTCCTTTAAAATAATAAACTCATCTAGCTCACTGAAAATAACATTTTTGTTTTGTTTTGTTTTGAAATGGGGTCTCAAATTATATAATCCTGCCAAGTAGTGGCGCATTCCTATAATCCCAGTACTTGAGAGTGAGACAGGAGGATCCAAAGTTCAGGGCAAGCTTGGCTACACAGTGACTTTGCCATGAAGGGCAGAAAAATGGCTAAGCATATGGCTTAGTGGGACAGAGTTAAAAGTGGAGACTGTATGTCTGATCTCCCGCACTGCAAAATTAATTAAAATTCTAAATCTGGCTTAAATAAAATTCTTCAAAAGGAGCTCACCAGTAAGGAAATCAGGAGCTATGGATCCCATTCAACATTCTGTGTGGCCTTGAATCAATCACTTCTTCATCTCTGGGTTTGTCTTGTTCTGTTGGGGGGAAAAGAGAAATAAATATCCTTCACTTCAGAGATTATGTTAAAGAAGGATTGCGTGTAGTAAAATGTTTAGAATGGAATCTGGTAATCTGCAAATCCACAACCACCATCTGTTCCTCTTGACTACAGAAGTGGACATAATTGTGAATTTTCAGATCAATGGGCAGTTGGATAACGATAAAGTCACAGGCATCCTAATGGGTTCTGAGCCATAACTCTTTAATCAGTTAGCACCACAACTTAAACAACGTCCACGAAAACGGGTTTCTAGATGCTCGGGAACTTGGCTAGGCACTGCACGTACACTGGCCCACCATTACTCAACTTTAAAACAATCGGTGTTGGGCCTGCGTTTTAGTTATTCGCATGCCCAACAAAGAGCATGGAAAGCATTAAGCTTCTACAAACTTCCAAGTTGCCTGTCGTTTCGTCCTGAAGGGAGTTGGGGAAGGACCGAGGCACGTTCTCGAGCTTTCGGACCCACCCCAATATCTCGTGTCGCCACGTGTCGCCATTTTGTTAGGAAACATGGCTGCCAGCCCTCCCCGCTGTGGAGGGGACAGGGGGAGGAGGAGCGCCACGTTAGCCCTTTCTCTGAGGTATTAGACACGTTCACACGCTCTCCCCTAGTCTGGCTATGCCTGCAAAACAAGGAGAAGGCACAGAAAGCACAACTCGCTGTCCAGCGTCTCGATGGCCGTTTCCTGGCGGGAGGAAGCTCGGTCAGAAAGACCTCCCAAGATGGCGACCGCGCCAAGGGGTCGGCCGCCTCCAGAGCGAGGCCCGGGCGGCGCGCCGCCGAGCGCAGACAAGCGGCATCAGGCCGGCACCCATCCAGTGCACACTACGGCCGTGAGGCTCAGGCGGCTGTGGAGGGAGAGACAATGCAAGGGCAGGAGGCGGGGCTTCTGACAGAGACCCACGAAATGCAAACAAAGCATTATGTAAATGGACGCCATTCTGGAGGCCCGTGTCCTAACACTTCCCCACAGCGCAGCGGCCGCCCGAGCGGCGCTTGGTCCGGTGGGCGGGCGAGCCCCGAGTCTTTCTGCGGACCCGACACAGCCACCGGGCCGAGGCCAAGGCGGGGGCTGGTACGAGGCGCCCGGCCGCCGGGGACGAAGGGGCCCCCAAGTGCCCACGGGCGCGCGCGCCCGGCCGCCGGGCCGCGCCTCGCCGCCCCTCCCCCCCGGAAGCCACCGCGGGCTCACCCGGCCCCCCCCCGCTCCCGCGCATGCGTCCTGGCCACCTCACGCGCACGTTTTAAACCCGCGGCCGCCCGGCTACCGCCTGCAGCGGCCTCCGCGGCCGCCTGTATCGCTCCGCGGCCGGAACCTTCTGCGGGGCGGCAAAATGCTGTCTGCCTCCGTCACAAAACAGTAACATTCCCAGAGCCCCGCCGGCTCCTCCAGCGTTCATAAAACACGTGCTCCTCTCCAAGCCTCCCGGGCTCCCGGGCTCGCCCTCCCCGTGCACTTTATCCCCTCCCGCCATGCCGGAGGGTTTTATTTTCGTCGAGTACCATGCGCGCGCTGGCGCGGTCTTGTGACCTAAAAAAGCCGGTCCTCTTTTTTTTTTTTTTTTTCCTAGGGGTCCTGCTCAGCAAGCACTTCCGGGGTCAGAGGGTACGCGGGGTTGAAAGCGGGCTTCCCGCCCCGCCCAGACCGCCGAGGCTGCCGCCGGAGTCGCCACCGCCGCGCCCTCGCCCACCCGCCCGTCCGCCGCTCCCGGCCCCGCTCGCCCCCGCCGCCGCCGCCGCTCGCCCTGCGACGTCGCCGCGGCCTCCCTCCCGCGCCCTCCCGCTCCCGCGGCCCCCGCTCGCCTCGCGCCGGCAGTTCGGGCCTACTCCTCCCCTCCCCCGCCAGCCGCCCAGGACTTGACCACGTAACGAGCCCAACTCCCGAACGCCGCCCGCCGCTCGCCATGGACGCCGGTGTGACTGAAAGCGGACTCAACGTGACTCTCACCATTCGGCTGCTGATGCACGGAAAGGAAGTAGGCAGCATCATCGGGAAGAAAGGGGAGTCGGTGAAGAGGATCCGCGAGGAGAGCGGCGCGCGGATCAACATCTCGGAGGGGAACTGCCCGGAGAGAATCATCACGCTGACCGGGCCCACCAATGCCATCTTTAAGGCCTTCGCCATGATCATCGACAAGCTGGAGGAAGATATCAACAGCTCCATGACCAACAGTACGGCGGCCAGCAGGCCCCCGGTCACCCTGCGGCTGGTGGTGCCCGCCACCCAGTGCGGCTCCCTGATCGGCAAGGGCGGCTGTAAGATCAAGGAGATCCGCGAGAGCACGGGGGCCCAGGTCCAGGTGGCTGGGGATATGCTGCCCAACTCCACCGAGCGGGCCATCACCATCGCCGGCGTGCCGCAGTCGGTCACCGAGTGTGTCAAGCAGATCTGCCTGGTCATGCTGGAGACGCTCTCCCAGTCTCCGCAAGGGAGAGTCATGACCATCCCGTACCAGCCCATGCCGGCCAGCTCGCCAGTCATCTGCGCGGGCGGCCAAGATCGCTGCAGCGACGCGGCGGGCTACCCCCACGCCACCCACGACCTGGAGGGACCACCTCTAGACGCCTACTCGATTCAAGGACAACACACCATTTCTCCGCTCGATCTGGCCAAGCTGAACCAGGTGGCAAGACAACAGTCTCACTTTGCCATGATGCACGGCGGGACGGGATTCGCCGGAATTGACTCCAGCTCTCCAGAGGTGAAAGGCTATTGGGCAAGTTTGGATGCATCTACTCAAACCACCCATGAACTCACCATTCCAAATAACTTAATCGGCTGCATAATCGGGCGCCAAGGCGCCAACATCAATGAGATCCGCCAGATGTCCGGGGCCCAGATCAAAATTGCCAACCCAGTGGAAGGCTCTTCTGGAAGGCAGGTTACTATCACTGGCTCCGCTGCCAGTATTAGCCTGGCCCAGTATCTAATCAATGCCAGGCTTTCCTCTGAGAAGGGCATGGGGTGCAGCTAGAACAGTGTAGGTTCGCTTGTAACCCCCTTCTGCTGTTTTCCCATGATCCAACTGTGTAATTTCTGGTCAGTGATTCCAGGTTTTAAATAATTTGTAAGTGTTCAGTTTCTACACTTTATCATCCGCTAAGAATTTAAAGAAAAATCACATTCTCTGTTCAGCTGTTAATGCTGGGATCCATATTTAGTTTTATAAGCTTTTCCCTGTTTTTAGTTTTGTTTGGGTTTTTTGGCTCATGGATTTTATTTCTGTTTGTCGATATGAAAATGTAAGAGTGGAATGTTAATAAATTTCAGTTTAGTTCTGTAATGTCAAGAATTTAAGAATTAAAAGAAAATGGATTGGTTAAAAAAAATGCTTCGTATTTGAAAAAGCTGGGAGTTGCTATCTTAAACTCTTTTGTTGGTGCTTTCTTTTCCCCTTCCCTTCCACTTTTAAGTATGGGGTGCTTGGAGGCCAGAGGGAGAAGGGTGGGCCGCCCGTGGGGTTCCTGCAAGCTTTCCGTGCCTTGTCGCTAAGATTCCATTCCCTCTGCCCCAACAAAGGAGCGGCAGGTTGGGCCTGTTTGGAGATGTTTACAAAGACGGGGTCTAAGAAGTTCCAGAGAGAGGCCTCTGCCCATTTCTCTGGTAGGAAATACAGGGTTTTCTTGGGTGGAAGATTGCCCATTCAGTAGGGCAGGATGAATGGAGAGCATCCTGCCTATCTAGCCAGGTTTCCCTACCCCCATCCCGCAAGGGAAACTTAGCCAGGAACAATAAAATATTCTGGGGAAGGGTTGCGGGAGGGGGCAGGGACTAGGAGGAAGGGGAGGCACGGTGGGAAGGAGGGCAACAGCTGCAGGGTGGTGTGGAGGGTCTGGGGTAGGGTGACACCGACAGAAGGACCACGTGGGGAGCACGCACCTGTGGCGAGTAGCCTGTCAGAATGTTACATCTCTAGCGAGGTGCCCAGAAACAAAAGAGCATTTTTCTGATTTTCCTCAGCTGTGGGCACTGTTAACAAAGTCTTGCAGGAAGTAATCCTAAATGGGAAAGTCTTCCTAGGAATGTAGACCAATCCAGGGTGTAAAGCGCAGATCCTGAGGCAGCCGCGCTCCACACGGAATCAGGAAGCTGCACCTTTAACACCCGCTAAGAGGTCTCAGAATTTTTAAGACTGAGAACAGCTGTGGTGAAGGCTTAGCGACCAAGTTCCTATCAGCTGAGTCTAGGCTGGACATACGGACAGAAGAGAAAGTGTCTGCTAGCCACAGGCAGCACTAAAAAGACAAGACTTTGGTGCCAAAGTAGTCAGTTAAAACCCAGGCAGAGGAGCCCCCCCCCCCCGGGGGGTGTAGTTATCCACAATATTTCTTGAAGCTTCTCTGCAGGACATCCGAGGTTCAAGCCTTCTGTGCACTTCCTATGTGCATGGGGGTTGCTGAGAGGAGTCCAAGTAATAGAACAGACTTGGTTCTGCCACTGTGGCCTTGAGCAAAGCGCTAAAAACTGAAGGTATTGAAAGAGCACACTCCCTGGGCCTGGGACAAAAGACAGTTTTAGTACACAGTAAACTAGATTGCAGACAGCCAATTTGTGGGCAGAGAAGACCTGATTAAAAGGTTAAAGGAGAAAGTGATGTAGGCTAGCTGGGTGTGGTGATACACAATTCTAATCCCAACACTCAGGAGGCCTGGGCAAGCAGCGCTCTTGAGTTTGAGGCCAGGCTGGCCTATGTAAGTGAGTTCCAGGCCAGTCAGGGCTACATAAAGAGACCTTGTCTCAAAAAAATACTGATGTGTACTAAACTGAGCGACTAGGAAGGGCATGGGGCCGGTGAAGACCTAGTACAATGTCTCTGGAACCTGAGTACTCTGGGCGAGTGGACGACAAACCAAGCCAGACAAGCCAATGGAGTCTCTGGAAGAGGGAAATAGTTCAGATACACTATGGGAAAACACTTGGGCTTTCCCTGCCCTCCTCCCACTAATTTTCAGATACTTTGAGAAAACAAAGCAGAGGATGGGTCCCACCTTGGAGAAATTAAAGGCAGGAGCAGCCACTAAAAAGCCATCTAAGGAAGGAGATTCTAATACAGGCCGAGATGTGGCAATCAGAATGCACACTGGGGAGGCTGAAGACAGATAAGGAAAACTATCCCAGGCACGGTGACAATTCATACACAGGCGGACAGGCAGAAATGTCCCACAAGTAACTAGAAATAAAGTCACAGCCACGTGCCAGGAGGTAACTGGTGGACCAAGGGTTGAGTGGTAGGGGGTATCATTTTGATGAGGGACTCAGTAGTGTTAGATGCTGGTGTCTGCACCTGGTAGTCTGACTGCCTGACACAGCAAGGCCTCAAAAGTAGTTGAGTGGTAGAGTAATTGGTATGCACAAGGCCTGTCAGTTCAGTCCCCAACACCAGATAAAAATACTTGGAAATAGTTGATGCAGCAGGATAGTGTGCTAGACATTGCTCTTGAGAGAAGTTAAAGGAAGTTTCCAGGCAGATGAAGGGGCAAGAATGCTGAAGAGATTTTTGTTTAGCTGGACGTGATGGCATAGGCCCGCAAGCCCAGCCCTCTGGAGGCTGAGGCAGGAAGCTCACAAGTTAGAGACTACATACAACGACACAATCTCAAAAAGGAAAAAGAAAAAAAAGAAGGAAATTAAGAAAGAAAAGAAAAACCAGAGCCAGGCATGGTGGCCAAGACTTAGATCTGGGTGCTCGAGAGACAGAGACAGAAGCAGGCAGATCTCAAGGCCAGCCTGATCTACAAATTGAGTTCCAGGCTAGATAGAGCTAAATAGCAAGAACCTGTCTCTAACGAAATTCTCTTACCTTCCCACTCCCGATTCGAGGAGCAGCAGGTAGCCAGGTGTCGTGGTTTGTGCCTTTAATACTAGCTCTCCAGTGACTACAGGAGCGGTCCTAGGCCGTTCATCCTCGGCCACATACGGGGTTCAAACTTGAACTACATAAGATCCTCTCAGAAAAGAAAAAGATGGTCTAGAAGGCCCCACCTCTCCCTGGGTTTGTTGTTGTTTTGGTTTTGGGGTTTTTTGGGGGGTTTTTTTTGCAGTTAATAGTTGCTAGGGGAGAAAAAGACATTAAGTTGTGTAGTCACTGGTAAAGTGCCCTTGTCTGTAAATAAACCCTGGGGGAGTGGGGGTGATGTAGATCTGTCTGCGCAGTGCTTTTCCCACATTGTGAACTGTGTTCCATCACCAGCACTAGCAGAGCACGCCTGTAATCCCAGCTCTTGGGAGCTGGAGGCAAGAGGACCAGACCCACGCCTTCTAGGGAATCTTGCGAGTTACCACAAGAGAAGCCAGGAATAGTTTTCTAAAACAGAAAACAAAGCTAGGAGTGACCGTGTCCACTTTTAATCCCAGCGCTTGGGAGGCAAAGGCAGGTGGATCAGGAGTTCGAGGCCTATCTTGTCTACAGAGCTAGTCTCAGAACAACCAGGCTACGCAGGGGAATCCTGGCTGGTAGGGAGTGAGGGGACTTAGAGGACTTTCAGTTCCTACCACCGCTGAATGAAAAAGCAAGTTGAGCCAGGTTTGTGGTGCTACACCTGTAGCGCCCAGGATTCAGGTGGAAGAGGCAGGCAGATCTTAAATGTGAGGCCAGCATGGTACCAAGCCAGCCGGCCAGGCTAGATAGCAAGATCCTGTCTAAAAAAAGATTTGACTAGCTAGATAGCTTGGTGGGCTGTTTGGTTTTTGGTTTGGTTTTGTTGTTACATAGAATGCTGGGGTTAAAGTTTATGACACCACACTCAGTAGCTCAGTGGTTAAGAGCTTCCTGCTCTTCCAGAGAACCTGAGTTTGGTTCCTAGCACCGTCATCAGGCTGACAAACACCTATACTATAACTCCACCTCCTCTTCCTCTTTTGGCATCAGCGGGCACCTAAACTGAACAAATAAAACACACACATACACACACACACCCCTGCTGCCCTTACACACACACACACACACACACACACACACACACACACACACATTTTAATGACCAAAGTAACGGGGCAGACATTTGCCAACGAACGTGCATGCTTGAAGAGCAAAGGTTCAGAACACTGATGGAAACCATCAGGAGAAGCAGGCCTGAGAGCCAAGGAAGCCAAGACAGGAGTGGAGGCCAATTAGATACTCAAACACTGATACAAGGCAGGGAAGCATGAGGTAATGTGAATTATTAGGTTAGCAACAGGGCAAAGATTGGGGTGTCTTCTGTGATGGTCTCACTCTGTAGCCTAGGCTGCCCTTGAGTTGTGAGCTTCCTGCCTATAACTTCCAAGTGCTGGAATTCCAAGAATGAGTGGCCACACCTGGCTGGTATTTTTGTTTGCTTACACACACACACACACACACACACACACACACACACACACACCCCACTAGGTATTAAGCCTGGGGCCTGAAGTATGCTAGGTCAGAACTCTGCCCTAAAGCCACATTCCCAGCCCTCCTTTTACTTTATAAAGAAGTGCTCAGTTTAGTGGCTCACCCCTTTAATCCCAGCACTGGGAAAGCAGAGGCAGGCAAGCAGATCTCCAAGTTCAAGGCCAGCCTGGTCTATATAACAAGCTCTAGACCAGGCAGGGTTACAAAGTCAGACTCCTACTCAAAAGAAGAAAAGCTTATTTACTAAGAATGGCTTACATCACTTACCTTTTATTTTAAGATAGCCCCACTATGTTGCCCAGGTTGGCCTTGAACTTGTGATCCTACCTACTTGTGTCTCCAAGTAGCTGGGATTATAGGGTTGCGCTACCAGGCCTGGCTATCTTTGTTGCTTTTGAAAGAAATGCCACTATAGGCAGAAGGTACAAGGTACAGATGAGACAGGGTAGAAGTCTCTGGGCAGGGGGTCAGGCAATTTGACTGCGGAACCTGAACTCACTCTGCCTCTCTCCTGTGGGGACTTACGCTTCAGACCTCCCCTCTCCTGTTTCTTCTCTTGGAGCAGCTCAGCAAGCCCCCTCTGCAGTTGTACTGTTTGGCTTGGTTTGTTTGGAGGGGAGGGGGGGTAGGGTCTCACTATGTAGCTCTGTAGCCCAGGCTGGCCTGGAACTCAAGAGATCCACCTGCCTCTGCCTCCTAAATGCAGGGATTAAAGGCATGTACCACCCAAGTTCTTTGTTTTTGCTTTTAACCATTTTATTTGTTTTAATCTCAATTATTATCCCTGTGTGTGTGTGTGTGTGTGTGTGTGTGTGTGTGTGTGTGTGTAGGGAGGAGGCAGAGGAGATCAGAGGGGTGCATCAGATCCCCTGGAGCTGGAGTTACAGGCAGTTGTGAGCCTGATGTGGGTGATGGGAATTGAACTTGGGTCCTCTGCAAGAACAGTATGTGATCTTCACCACTGAACCATGTCTTCAGCCTGCAGTGTTTCTTACTACAGCCATCAGAGGAGCCTGGGCAGGTTAACAGACACCTGTTGGTTGTGTCATGGCCAGAGGTGCTGTACCATCTGTTTAGAAGGTCCATTTCCCTCAGACCACAATCCCCTCTCTCACTTGTGCCCTTCACATTCACCCCTGACTACTCCTGCCACACGGATAGCCTATGCCAGCCCCAGTTTGGACAGTGAGTCAGCATCCTCGGGGTCATCCCTAGAACAGCCACTGACTCTCTGTGACCCCCCCCAGCCAGCGCTATGTGCTGATAGTTTGAGGCCTCTGAGTGAAGCAACCTCACCTCAACACTCTTGGCTCTCTGGAGTGGCACATCAATACTGCCTAGCGTCCTCTTTGTGCCAGCAGGACGGCAAGCAGGCAGACGGAGGAGCCAGCCGTCACAGAAGGAGAGGCCTTCCACACTGAGTCTTCTGCTCATTTTGCCTGACCACTAAAGGGACTTGTAGCTTCTGCCTCCTTAGTGCTGGGCTTACAGGTATTCACCACCACACCTGGTTTTACCCGGGCCTGAGGATGGAACCTAGGGCTCCCTATGTGTTAGACAAGCACGCTACCAACTGAGTTACAACCCTAGCCAATACTTCCCAGAATTTAAATCTGATTTTATCCTTCCCCTACTTACAGTAAATCCCATTCCTACCCATGCAAGAAAAAAATTGAAGGAGTCCAGCCTGAGATGCCAAGCCCCAGTCCTGGCTCTGGCATCTGCTTACAACGACCTCAGACAAGTCACTCCTGCCTTCTAGGGCTCAGTCTTCCAAGTTGGAAGACAGGATGAGATAATATCCACCATTCTCTGGCTGCCTTGGAATACAATGCTGCCTTTGTGGCCCCATCTCCATTCTGCCTCCTGACACGGGGCTGGCTGCTGACACACAGGCCTTCTGTCAAGCCAGGGAGAGGAGTGGGAGGGAGCGCTGACATTAGCCAGCTTCAGCTTGGTGTGGGGTGTTGCTTTTTATTGTTGTTGCTGTTCTGTGCTTTTGTGAGAAAGAATCTCCTGTATCATAGGTTGGACTCCAAATCACTATGTAGCTGAGAATGACCTCGAACCTCTGATTTTAACTCTGTGTGTGTGTGTGTGTGTGTGTGTGTGTGTGTGTGTGTGTGAGAGACACGGTCTCACTATGTAGCCCTAGCTGGCCTGGAACTCGCAGTGTAGACGGTGTTTGATTGATTGGTTAATTCACCTGTCTTCCAAATATGTTTTATGGCTAAGTATAATGAATTGTACACCTCTTAGGAGGTGGAGGCTCAAGGATATTTTCAACTACAAAGTGAGTCTGGGCTCCATGAAGCCTGTATCAAGAAAGAAAAGTCAGGGGGGGTGTAGTATTTTGACTCTTCCTGTGGGTTATCATGAGACTCTTCCCACATCTTCTGACAAGACCTCAGTGAAGTTAGACGTAGGTGGTTCCCTACTGTCCCACTGGTCGTGGATCACCCCTAGCAACACCTCCAGGCTAGGCCTACAAATATCTAATGCTCACTCTGTGAAAAGTCCACTCTGGCAGTTAAGGAATTAATTCACTGAATCCTAAGGACTCTATGAAGTAGGTGTTGTCTTTTTTGTTTGGTTTGGTTTTGTTTGAGACACGGTCTAATGTAGCCCAGGCTAACCTAAAGATGACCTTAAACTCTGATCATCCTGCCTTTTCTTCCCAAATACTGAGACTATAGGTGTGTGCTTCCCCACCCAATTGAAGTATATATTATTTTGATGCCATTTTATAGGTGAGAAAACTGAGCCCCCTCCTCCAGTCCTGAAGGGACTGATCCCAGGTCCCAGCTATTGAATAATTAGGTTAGAGAGGCAGCTCCAAGCCGTGCTTTCAGTCACTCTACTGCGCTGTCTATCAGACAGGCAGGTGGATCTTCATGTTTGAGATCAGCCTGGTCTACAGAGTGAGTTCCAGGACAGTGAGGCCTACAACAGAGAAACCCTGTCTCACAAAACAAAAACAAACAAAAACAAAACAAAAAAGGTCTCTTACTGTGTAGCCCAGACTGTGTAGCCTTATGGGTGATCCTCCTGTCTCAGCCTAAGTGATAGGGTTACCAGTGTGAACCACCATGTTTGACTGTCCTTAGTAACTTTTATTGTCCAGCTTTCAACTAAAAAAAAAACAAAGCATGCTGGGCACGGTGGCTCATGCCTGTAATTCCAGCCCACATTCCAACACTGGACAGGATGAGGCACGTGACCACCTTGGTTCCAGGCCAGCCAGCACAGAAGGACCCTGTCAGGCGTTAGGGACATGGGATTGGCCATGCAAGCATGAGGACCTGATTTAGAACCCACAGAAGAGTGCACTGTGCACCGTGACTGAAGCTCTGCGTGTGGGGTGGGGACAGAAGGAGCCCCAGAGCTCCCCGGCCAGCTGGAGTCCAGCTAATCAGTGAGCACCAGGTTCAGGGAGAGACCTTGACTCAGAGAATAGAGTGGAAAGTCTAGAGAAAGACATCAGACAGAGGGCACAGATACCCATAACCCCACACGTATAAATTAAAAAAATAAATAAATAAAATCGATCTCAATCTCCAAATAATAATCTTTAAAATGCTTTTTTAAACTTAATTTTGAGACAAGGTCTTCCTATGTAACTCTGGCTGTCCTGGAACTCACCATGTAGACCAGGCTGGTCTGGAACTCACAGAGATCCACCCGCTTCTGTCTCCTGAGTGCTGAGACTAAAGGCGTGCACCCTCACATCTACCTTTGGGAAGAGGTGAAGCACAGGGTCTCACACCCTGGGCTAGCACTCTACATGAATGCTGGGCACTTTTGAAAAGCCCCCAACTCCCTTCCTTTATGCATAAGTATACAGCTATTTTTTCTTTTTGTCACATTGAGGTCTCCATACACCATAAAATCCATTTTGTGTATTCGGCCTTTGTTTGGGGGATGCTGGGGATTGGCCGTTTCCCGTAGAGCTGCGTCACTACCACCACCCACATTCACCATTTTCGTCATTTGCTTACTTTTTTTCCCCCCAGACAGGGTCTCTCTATGTTGCCCTGAAACTCACTATGTAACCAGGTTGACCTCGAACTCGAATCCTGCTTCTCCCTCCTGAGTGCTGGTATTAAAGATATGTGCCACCATGCTTATTTAGTGTGTGTGTGTGTGTGTGTGTGTGTGTGTGCACACGCGCGCGCACTCACACGCCTGTGCTCACACGTGCCGAGGCTGTTGGATCGTTTGGAACTGGAGTCACCTGCAGTTGTAAGCTGCCTGAAGTGGGTGCTGGGAATTCAACTTGAATCTTCTGCAAGAGCAGGAAGTGCTCTGAACTGCTAAACGAGCCCCAGGATTTTTTTCCTTTTTATTTAGTGTGTGTGTATCTGTGTGAGTGTATGTGCGCCTGTGTGGAGGCTGAGGCCCAGGGCGTACAGGACCCTCCGGAGCCGGATTGGATTTTATTCACCATTTTAGAGTGCTCAAGACTGAGTCATCCCTGCAGACTCACACCAGACATTCTCACGGGCGGGAGGCGGGTGGGTGGGTGGGGCTCCCTGTGCCCATCGCCCCGCCCCACCCCCACCCCCATTCCCCTCCATGCCCCATGGTCTCTGCACTCCCTCCCCTCCCCTCTCCATCCTCCCTTACCTGCCCCCCTTTCCTCCCATTGCATAGCACCGGTCCTCCAAACAGAATAACCACCACCATCTCCGTAAGACCAGCTGTGTCTGCTTGCAGACAAGCTGGGCCTGTTGCAGACACTGCCTCCCTTGAGGAAGGAGTGGAAGGGTCATGGGACCCTCACCAGAAGACAAACACTCCTCCTAGACATGTGCATGCAATTCTGCCCTAATGGGGCCTGGGAAGGTGCCCTAGTACACAGGCTGGAGGAGTCAGAGAAGGGGAGTCTCGTCTTCAGCGGTGGGAAAGCCATCATCCGTGTTGGATGCAGACCTTCCAGTACAGCTGCTTTAGGGTCACTGGCTCCTGCTCCCTTCTGCAGCTCCTCACCCCTGTTCTGGAAGTAAACCCAATAAACCCATTTGCTCCCCAGGTGAATTTTGGTGGAACATTGGTTTGTCATTAGGACCTTAGGAGAGGTAGACTCACATCTCCCCCAAGGGAAAACTTTTGTAACAAGTTCCCACCCTCCCTCACTAGTTGCCCTTCCCCTCCCCAGCTTCTCTCCCTCCAGTCCCCAGCCTGAGGTCTCTGGCCAGCGTTCGGCTACTTCCTGTATCTAGGCATTTGCTGACTGGACATTTCTCACCTGCAGTACTGCAGACAGTACACTTGGCCTTTGTTGTCTGACCCTATTGTGTATAATTTCAGGCTTATCCACCAAGCTGTAGGAGGAATCAGGGCTGCTGCTTTCCTTTTGTGATATATGATTCAGATCCAGATGCAGTCTGGTTATGTAACACACAGGTACCACGCCCATTACTACGTGCTTCGTCCCTTAATCAGAACCCAGGCTGACCTCAAACTCCAATTCTACTACTTCACTCTGCTGACTACTGGGGTATGGTTCAAACTAGCCTCAGACTCACTGGATGGCAGAGGCTAGCCTTGATCTCCTGATCCTTCTGCCTCTACCCCATGAGTGCTGGATTTACAAGTGTGCCAAGGACGTCCAGCCTAAGAGGTTTGACTTTGTCTTGTTGTTGCTTGCTGTATCTAAAAACAGTATTGCTTGGTTTAAGATCATGAAGATTTGTTTTCTTCTAAGTGTGAGGCTGGGGAGATGGTTCAGTCAGTAAAATCCCTACCATGCAGGCATGCAGACTGGAGTTTGAATCCCCAACACCCTCCTAAAAGTTGGGTATGGCGATGCCTGTCTGTAACGCCAGCGCTCAAAAGCTGGGAGATGGATGCATCCCTAGGGCGCACTGCCCAGACGGTTTGGTCAAACGGTAAACTGCAATGAAGAGACCCCATTTCAAAAATCATGTCGAAGGCCTGTGCCGTTGCTCAGCACGTAAAGGCACTTGCTACCAAGCCTGACGACCGGAGGCCCTCCTAGAGGACCAGAGTGGAAGGAGAGAGCTGACTCCTGCAAGTGTCCTCTGACCTCCAGACACGCCCAGCACGTGTGCCTCACACACACACACACACACACACACACACGTGTGCCTCATACACACACACACACACACACACACACACACACACACGAAATAAAGTGTAAACAGATAAGTGAAGTAGTGATAAGGTGGAAAGCCAGGCAGTGGTGGCTCACGCCCTTAATCCCAGCACTCAGAAGGCAGAGGCAGGCAGATCTCTGTAGGCTCGAGGCCAGCCTGGGCTACAGAGTGAGTTCTAGGACAGAGTTACAGGCCAGAGTTACAACAGAGAAACCCTGTCTCAAAAGAAAAAAACCAACCAAAAAATAACTAGTATTAATGATAACATGGAGAGTGAGAGAGAGAGAGACACTTCTGGGCTCCACGCGTACGCATGCGGGCATGCGCACACACGTGAACACAAGACTTTTATGGAGCTAGAACTTAAGATAACATAACTTTCTTCACCTCAGATTTACGTCTCTGATCCTTTTGAAGGTGCTACAGAGGTGGACATGCTTACAAAATATCTTGAGCAAGGCCTGTGGCACCAGCTGTGATCTGGGCGCTTGAAAGGCTAAGGCAGGGACAGTTCCAGGCCACTCTGGGTTACAAAGCAAGAGACTCAAAACAAACACCTGGGTGTAGAGGTGCAGGCCTGTACCCCCACCACTCGGGAGGCAGAGGCAGAGACGGGGTCTCCATAGTGAGTTCCGGGCCAGCCAAGACTAGGGAGACCTTGTCTCAAGAACAAATAACAAATCCCTGAAATGCATCTATGATTAATTTCTTTTTTCTTTTTTTTTAAAATTTTCTTTAAAAAAAAAAACCCAAGACAGGTTTCTCTGTGTAGCCCTGGCTGTCCTGGAACTTGCTTTGTAGACCAGGCTGGCCTTGGACTCAGAAATCCACCACCTCTGCCTCCCCAGTGCTGGGATTAAAGACGTGTGCCACCACCACCAGGCCACAAAAGTCTTGTTGATTTTTTTTTAAGATCTTATTTTACTCTTAAGTTATGTCCCTGTGAGCGAGTGTGGGCGCCCACGGGCCTCCGTTCTCCTGTGGAGCTGGAGTTACAGGCAGCTGTAAGCCGCCCCGCTTAAGTGCTAGGAACCCGGCCTTCTGGGGGAGCAGAAAGCACTCTTGGCTGCTGATCCCTCTCTCTAGCCCCTTAAAAAACACTTTTTTAAAAGCTCTTTCAAGAAAATATCACACAGTATCAAACTAGCTATTGAGGCAAGTGTTGCTGCCTGTGGCGCACGCAATCAGGCCATCAGGGCAGGACAGACAACACAAAGATGGCCAGCGTCCCCTTCCCTGTCCTGGCCAGCGGCACTCACTAGGCTTTAAGTTCTGTAGGGAGAAACCAGACCTGTGTGCAAGGGGGTAGGCCTGCCCTGGCACTCCCCCGCTGTCTGCCCACAGCTCGCCCTCTGCCCTGGGAAATGAAGGGACTCACAGTGGCCATCTTTGTTTCTCAAACTATTTATTCTTCTTTTACTTTACACTTATTTGCCTGTTTTGCGTGTACATGTATTGGGGAGCGCCACCACACCATAGCATGCTTTGGAAGTCAGAGGGTAGCAGGGGAGTTGGTTCTCTCTTTCTACCATGCCAGTCCCAGGATTGAACTCATAGCCTCAGGCTTGGTGGCAAGCACATTTTCCTGCCGAGGCGTCCCTCCAGTCCTCTAGTTTCCTGTTTGTTTGTTTGTTGTCTTATTTATTGACGGGGTCTCCTGTAGCCCAGGCTGGCCATGAACTCTGTATGTAGCATCACACCTGAACTTCTGCTCTCCTTTCTCTGCCTCTCCAGTGCTCCGTTACAGACCTGTGTATTGTGCCATGCCAGGTTTATGCTGTGTTGGACTTGGATCTCAGAGCCTTGGACGCGTTAGGCAAGCACTTTGCCAACTGAGCCCCATCCCAGCCCTGGAACTAGGGGCTTTGCATTCAAGTTTCTGTGTTCAGCCCCGACACTGGCAGCTAGCAGCATCGAGTCAGGTCATACGTCACTGTCTCAGACAGACTCTCAGGTCTTGCTACCCTGGAGGCATGTTGGCCTCATGGTAAATAATGGGGATTCTAGAAATGACAGACCAGCCCTCTGACCTATGACAAGTTACTAAATCAACATACAGTGCCTGGCCAGTGGTAGCCTGTATAACAGTGCCTGGCCAGTGGTAAGCCTGTATAACAGTGCCTGGCCAGTGGTAAGCCTGTATAACAGTGCCTGGCCAGTGGTAAGCCTTGTATAAATGGCAACTATCATGATTGTAACTGACTGTTGTGCCCTGAGTAGAAAGAGTAATTTCACTTTTTGTTTATGTGCGTGGCCGAGGTAATGTGTGTAGTATCTTAATGCAGATGTTCATATTTCAAGCCTTTATTAACCACAGGGACAAGTGACTACTATGTTGGCTGTGCTGGGTTAGTCCAAGTGTTCAACATGACCTTCTTCAGATGTGAGTTCCTAGTCTGACTGGGTGTGGTTGTATATGCCTGTAATCCCAGCACTCTGGAAGCTGAGGCAGGAGCAATTCAAGGCCAGCCTGGGCTACATACCAAAACTTTGTCCCTGTCTGTCTGTCTGTCTATCTATCATACATATTATATAAATTACATAATATATATAATTATATTAAATATAAACTGTGTATAATATATGTGTGTGTGTGTGTGTGTATATGTATGTATGTGTATATAGATATAATGTTAAGTGCTCTTCTGACTGGTTCTGTGTCTCCTGGCCAGGTCCCCCTCTCACAGCCACACCTGAGCTCTGCTCAGCTCCAATCTCATTCCAGCCTGAGGCTATTTTTTAAAAAGCCACCTGCAGACACACCCAGCCATGTATAGAATGCAATTGGGCCCCGGCCTTGGCAGCTAAAACTGGAACCACAGAGATGAACATGGTGCCTGTTCAAGGGTGACAGGAAAATCCATGAAGTGTTCCATGCTTTCTGTGAGATGAAAAAAAGGGAAGAAAAGTGAAGCTGTGTAATGAACATATTTACTTATTTATTATTTATTTGTTTTTGGGTTTTCGAGACAGGGTTTCTCTGTCTGGGAACTCTCTGTAGACCAGGCTGACCTCAAATTCACAGTGATACGCCTGTGCTGGGATTAAAGGTGTGTGCCATCACCGCCTGGCAGCACTTTTTGTAACTATATTTTTTAAAGGTCACTTGTCAGCCTGGAGAAACGGCTCAGAACTTAAGAGGGCTTTTTCTTCTAGCAGAGAGAGGGCCTGCGTTCAGGTCCTAGCAGCCAGGCCGGGGGGTTCACAACAACCCCATGTAACTCCAGCTTTAGAGGATCCAGTGCCCTCTTCTGGCCTCCAAGGGTGCCACACTACAGTGCAAGGACACACACACACTTTCAAGTCACAGACTTAGCCTGGTGCTGCCCTGCAATCCCCACGTCTTTGCTAGCTTCCTTACTTAAGCTTGCACACTTACTCTGGAAATCTGTTTTTGGTTGTTGTGCTTTCTTTTAGTTCAAGACTGGGCTCGAATTCACTACGTAGCAGAGGTTGTCCTTGAACTCTTAGTCTTCCTGCCTCGACCTCCACAATGCCGGGTTACATGCGCCACAGCGCTAGGCTTTTTTTTTTAATTGTCCCAGTTTTTTAAAAAATTGTTTTAATAATTTTATGAAAGTGTTTTGTTGTCCAAAAGGAGGCCGTCCCCGGGGCGGGGTGGGAAGCTTTCAGCAATCTTTACATCTCCAGCTCTCCCAACCGGCCCCACCTTCTGACGTGTGCAGAGGGGTTGCCGCCCAGGGCCCTCCCAGCCCAGCAGCCTGAGTTGTCCTGTCCCTTGCTAAAGCTCAGCCCACACTCAGGGCTGCTTCTCCTTTCACTCCAGGAGGCAGTGCATTTGCATTTGTTCCCTCTCTCTCTCTCTCTCTCTCTCTCACACACACACACACACACACACACACACACACACTCCACATACAGAGATCTGCCTGCTTCTGCCTCCTGAGTGCTGAGAGTAAAGGAAAAGGCCTGAACCACCGTGTAAGGCCCCATCTTTGCATTCTTGTGAAAAATAGCTTTGTCTTCACAGCCTGGAGAGCATCTCTGGAGCCCAGGGCTCTAGTCAGTCATAAACTTAGCGTAAACACACACACCACACCAGGCTCAGTGAACCAGGCCCCAGGGTCCCAGGGTCCCAGGGTCCCAGGGTCCCAGGACTGGTGTTCCCGTGTAGAACACTGTGTCCCCACCATAGTCCTGAAGCACTGCCTCCGGGACTGTGCTCACTGCCAGGGAAGCCTGTGGTGGAATTTAGGCGCTCAGATCTGCTGTGTGTTTGGGGGGAGGGGTCCCTCTTGGGATCCACTGCTCCAGCCACAGCAGCAGAGCTCTTCCTGTCGCCTCTCCCACACTGGACACTGGAGTTCCCCCAAGTAGTAAATCAGTTTCTTTTTTTAACCTTTACATTTATTTATGTATATGTATGGGTGCATGCATGCATATTTGGAGGTCAGAGGCAACTTGCAGGAGTCCGATTTCTCCTTCTACCGTGTAGGTCCCAAGAATAGAACTCAGGTCGCCAGGCTCTGTGGCGAGCACCCCCAGCCATCTCACCCGCCTTCAGATCAGCCTGTTTTTGAGACAGGGTCTTTGGCTCCTGGCTGGCCTCCAATACACTGTGTAGATAGAGGATGATCTTGAACTCCAGATCCCCTTGCCTCCTCCCTGAGACTGGGATGGCACATCCCCCTGCCTCTGCTTCCCTGATGCAGAGACGACAGATGTGAACCACTGAACCTGAACCCACTGTCCGTTCACTTCTTACCACCGTGGTCTGGGAAATATGGCTGCACTGTAGAAACACATGGGTGGCTTTGAAAGTTTTCAGGCTCCTCAGAGACTCCTGAGGCTTCTGTGGGTGTCCACCGCGGTGAGGGTGAGGATGGGGACTCTGCACTCCTACGTTGGAAACTCACCCTTCTCGTGTGCTCTGCCGGCTTCAGGAAGAGCTGGCAGCCTGCCCTTCTGTCCAGGCTACAGGGGCCCTCTGAGGCTCTCCTGGATGCTTAGCCTATCCTTATGGGCACCCACTAGGAAAGCCTAAGGCCTCTCTGTCTCTCTCTCACATTCAGAACCTCTTTTCAGGCCTGCCCTTCCCCCATCAAAAAGGAGTAGCCCTTAGGGAAGCAGACTCACCTTTAGTTCCTCCATATCTGGCCTCTTCTCCAGAAGAACTGGTCACCCACCCTAAGGCAGTGGCCTTGATCTTCCACTGGGGCATTAACCTGACTGCTACCTGCCCCCCAACAACCTCTCTCTTACAGACAGACAGACAGACAGACACACACAAACACACACACACATACACACACACACTCTCTCTTTCTCTATCTAGTCCAGACCTCTTGTATGTCCAGCCCTGTACTACACACCTCCACAGTAAGGTCTGAAAACATCCAAAAGGGAGTACATTGTTTTCTTTCCCTAGTCATTCATCGACATAGAGGGAGTGTTTAAAACAATGTGGTTAAGAGCACTGACCACCCTTACAGAGAACTCAGGTTCAAGTCCCAGCAACAACATGCCAGCTAACAACCTCTGTGATTCCAGTTCCAGGAGATTCAGCACCCTCTTCTGACCTCCACATGCACCCACACACATGTATCTAACAGACACAAAAAATCAAAAGAATAACAGCAAAGGTGAACATAACAAGAGGCAAGGTCCTACTTCTAGTCTAAAGAACACTAGAACTCTAAGGAACACGTCTTTACTTAGCTCCTATTTCTGGCCCAGGGAACACCCAGCCCAGCAACCAGGTACTCGTTCATTTCTCTGCATCTGGGGATGAACCAGCTCAGAACAGAGGTTGGGGTGCTGGGCATGCTGGTGCTCACCTTTAATCCTAGCATTTATGTTCAAGGCCACCCTGGTCTATACAATGAAGTCTAGGACAGTCAGAGATACAGAGAGAGACCCTTCCTCAAAGACAAAGAAGAACAGACGTGCACAGGCAGATAGATGCTTAGATACGTGTAAGCAAAACACCCATATACATATAATAAAAATAAATAGGAAATTAAAAATGATAGTAAAAAATATAAATAAATAGGTAAAAATGGAAAGCAGGGACCTGCGAGGTGGCTCAGCAGGTAAGGGAGCCTGTGACTGAGCCTGACTGACCCCAGTTTAATCTGAGGGGTCTACACAGTGGAATGGAAGAGAGATTTGACTCCCATAAGTTGTCCTATGACCTCCACATACACGACATGGCTTGAAACGTCCCGACACCCAAAATAAAAACAAATATTCTTAAAAGCCAGGCAGAGTGCTGCACGCCTTTATCCCAGCACTCCGGAGGCAGAGGCAGGCGGCTCTCTGTGAGCTGGAGAGCAGCCTGGTCTGCAGACAGGACAGCCAGGGCTACATAGACTTGGTCTCAAAAGAACAATAAATAAATACATAAAAAGACAGAATATTTTAAAAGGTTTATTTCTATTATTTTAAACTATGTGTAGGTGTGCATTACAACTGAGTTTGTACCTGAGTGCAGGTGCCCTGGGGGCTAAAGATGTCTTATCGCCTGGAGCTGGAGTTACAGACAGTCACAAGCCGCCCTCTCATGTGGATGGAAGGACTCAAACTTAGGTTCTTTGGAAGAGCAGCCAGTGCTTTTTCCCCTGAGCAGCCAGCTCTCCACCTCCACAAATGAGTTTTTTGTTTGTTTTTTTTTTTTTTTAGAAAAAAGGCTTAGAGTTGAAACTCAGATGGTAGTGTTTGCCTAGCATATACAAAGCCCTGGGCTTGCTCCTCCGCACCACACAATCTATACAGAGTGGCATTTGGGAGGTTGAGGCAGGAGACTCAGCATTCCAAGATCATCCTTAGCTATATGGAGAGTATAAGGTCTTGGTTATATGAGATCCAAAAATTAAAAGTTCCTTTCTGGTTTTTCGAGAGGGTTTCTCTGTTGTAAACCTGGCTGTCCTGGAACTCACTCTGTAGACCAGGCTGGTCCACCTGCCTCTGGGATTAAAGGCGTGTGCCACCACCACCTGGCCAAGAGTTGCTATTTAAGGCAGGCTTCGGCATCAGTAGAACAAGAGAGGGTTCCTGTGGGAACGTGAGTCCCATGAGTGCTCTCTCACAGTGGGAGGAGGCTCCCGGAAGGTCTAGTGAGCTGTGAGTTCAGCTCTAGGTTTAGCCAAGAGCTCTGCATTTGATTAAACATGTCTTCCAGGAGCCTGAGGAGGAGACTGACTCTGCTGGAACCATTCATGATTTATTTATAAATAAAGCTGGTAAACAGGTCCGCAGTAGAAGGGGGCACATTCTTAGCTTTCCTCATCATTCTCATCCAAGTCAGCCTCTGGTGGATTAGGTTAAACAGTAAAGGAATAGAGGGGCTGAGAGGTGGCTCAGCAGTTAAGAGCACTGGCTGTTTTTTCAGAGGACCGGGTTCAATTCCTAGCACCCACACACACGGCAGCTCACAACTATTCGTAACTCCAGTTCCACGGGATCTGACATCCTCACACCAATGCACATAAAATAATTTTTAAAAAGATGATGTTTAAATAATAAATAAATGGAAACATGAAATGCTAAGGGAACAGACCCCAGTAAGTTAAAATTTAAAATTAGAGGTGCAGTAAGTCACGGGAGATGCCCCAGCAGAGAGCACGAACTGAAAGACGGATGGATGGGACTTCTTAACCAGTGGACGGCTCTGCCAGCAGAAGGCACAGAGAAGCTGAGCAGAGCCCATGTGAGCCCAGTGCGCGGCGATGCCTGTGCACTGGATGGTTTTATGTCAACTTGACATAAACAAGAGTCATTTGAGAGGAGGCAACCTTAACTGAGAAAAGCCTCCATCAGATCCTGCTCGAGGCAGCCCTGTAGCGCATTTCCTTAATGACTGATTGATGGGGAGGGCCCAGCCCAGCCCATTGTGCGCAACTCTTGGCCTGTGGTTCTGGGCTCTCTGTGAATGCAGGCTGATCAGGCCATTTGGTGGAGCAAGCCAGTAGGCAGCACCCCTCCATGGCCTCTGCATCTAGGTCCCTGCCCCGTTTGAGTTCCTGTCCTAGCTTCCTTCAGTGACAACAGCGATGTGGAAGAGTAAACCAAATAAAGCCTTTCCTCCCGAGTTGCTTTTGGTCATCATGTGCCACCACAGCCATAGTAATCTAAACTAGGACAGCCTGTAACCCCGGCACTCAGAAGGCTTGAGACAGAAGGATTACCATAAATTTGAGGACAGCCTGAGCTACAGAGTGAGAACCTGACTATAAAAAAAATTTCCAGGGATGAGCCAGATGATGGCTCAGCAGTTAAGAGTATTCACTGCTCTTGCAGAGGACCAGAGTTCAATTCCCAGCACCCACACTGCTTGGCACTCCAGCTCCCACAGACCCATGGGCCTCCTCTGGACTCAGTGACACACCACACACATACCACATAAGTTTTAGAAATAAATCTTAAAAACAATAATGATAAAAATTTTTACAAAGAAAATCTTGCAGCTGGGTGGTGTCCCAGAAGAGGCAGGCATATGAGTTCGAGGCCAGCTTAGTCCACAGAGCTAGTTCCAGGACAGCCAAGGCTACACAGCGAAACCCTGAATTGGAGGGAAAGAATCTTGCAGGTGTGGTGGTGCACATCTGTAAACTCAGCTCGTGACAAATTCTAAGCCAGCCTGGTACACCTTCAAATACTTCTAATAATAAACAGAAAGAGAGTGCACACAGTAGTTGTACACCTACTATGTGGACTCAGCAAAGAAGACAAAGAGGTGTATTTCATAACTGCAAACCCTGCCAGACCTCAGCAGAGGGAACCACCGTTGTGGCAAGAGCTGTCTGGATAATGGAACCACAAACTCTCAGCTAAGGTATTTTTATTGATTCAGAACTCCTCAGATATTCTACTGATAGCACATGCAGATCATTACCAATCAACATCCCCCACAGAAATCCAACAGCAGCAAACAATACAGAACGCCCTAGACCTAGGCTAACCCCTCACCCAACAGTGCATAAAACAAACATAACTAAAAACAAACTTCCCCAACGCCAGGCAGTGATACAATAAAGAGTTAATGCAGGGCTTTGCTTTTATTATAATGGTTCTGGGGTTAAATACAGGGTATGCATTTGCAGTTCCTCAATAAGACAAAATCAACGATATAAAAAATTAAATAAAAAAATACTAAAATAGGAGCCAGCCAGCAAGATGGCTCAGCAAGTAAAGACGTTTGCCACACGTTCTAGAAGAGAGCCAACGTCTACGGACTGTCCTCCGACCTCCACACTCATAATGTGGCACTCAGAGGTGCACACGCAAATATCAATACATCAAATCTTCTCAGTGAGCCAGGCCATTCGTTGAAGGCCCAAATACAAACTGCTGAGACATGAATCTCTGCTTTCCCTTTCACTAACCAAGATGAAAAGCAATATGCTGGCCTGCGATTGGTTTGTTTGTTTCAACTGCCAACCTAGCAAAGAGAAGCATCCAGTGTGGTTAAGAATGTGGGAAATGAAGACAGGCCTAGCTGTCTTACATGAGAGTCCACTCTGCAGTCTGTGTGAGCGTTTCCATGTGCAGGTGAAGACCAGAGGACAGCTTTTGGGAGTCGGTTCTTTGCCTTGTCAAGACATTCTTTCTTGTTTTCTTGTGCTCCTGGCTAGCTGACCAATGAGCTTCTGGGGGATCTTCCTGCCTCTGCCCAGGTAGGACTTCTTAAGTAGGACTGCCGGGTAACGGAGGTGCGGTGTCACATCTGACATTTTATATAGGTACTGGGGATTCAGAGTCAGTCCTCAGGCTTGCACAACAAGCACCTTTACCTGCCCCTGTTATTTTGTTTTTGATGGAGGGTCTCCTGTAGTCCAGGCTAGCTTCCAACTTGCCGTATCTCTGAGGATGGCTTTGAACTCCTGATCCTCTTGCTTCATCCTCCCAAGTGCTAAGAAAACAGGCATAGGCTGGGTACCATGAATGTCTATTTCTCCTTCTCCTCTTCCTCCTCCTCTCCCTCCTCTCCCTCTTCTACCTCCTCCTCTCTCTCGTCTCCCTCCTCTTCCTCCTCCTCCACAGGCTCTCTCTGTGTACTGCAGGCAGCCAGGCAGTACTAACCTTGAATTCTGGATCATACTGTACCAACCTCCTGAGTGCTGGGACTACAAGTATGAGCCACCCTACCTGGCTGTTTGGTTTTTGAGAAGGTCTCTCTCTATAGCACTGGCCGATCTGGAACTTATTATGGAACTCAAGCTGGTCATGAACTCTCAGCAATCCTCCTGCCTCCGTCTCCCAGGTGCTGAGGTTACAGATCAGTACCATCAAGACCTTGTACTTGAGTGTGGCAGAAGGCACTGAATGAAGGAATCCTTCACAGGGTCCTGTCAAGTGATAATTCTGTGTCTGTGGTTAGCAAGAATATCCTGTCAAACTGTCTAGTTCCGCTTTCTTTTTCTAAGACTGTCTCATCAGAAGAAATAGGTCATAAGGACTAGGCTCTCTCTATCAAAGCTTCCACTTCTTAGATTCCTGAATCCCATGCTGAAATTTTGGATATAAGCTGATCTCACCTCAGTGTACAGAGAGATAGTTAGACTCCACACTGTTAGTCTGAAGGCTGGAGACCCCCAGTCAACCCATTCATCCTGGCCAAGTCTCCAGCCTTCTGATCAGGGGAGCCCACTTCATACTCCCGTCACACACTAACACCAACGCCACCTTCATTTCCTTGTTCAGAGTGCCTCCACGCTTTCTCCCCAAGCACATGGGAAGTGCCATCAAAAACTACCTGTATAATCCAGGCCCGGCGGGACGCATCTGCAAACCCAGCATTCAAGAGGTGGCTTTTTTTTTCTTCGAACTTTATCTTAATTTTTTTTTTTTAAATGTTTGCCTGCATGTGTGTATGTGCCACATGTGTGCTTGGTATCTAAGGAGCCAGAAGAGGGCATGGGATTCCCTGGAACTGGGTTACAGGTAGTTGTGAATTGCCATGTGGGTGCCGGGAACCAAACCGGTTCCTCTGCAAGAGCAAGCGTCCTTAACTGCAGAGACAGCGCTCCAGCCCCACGGGCGTGTTCTTAATTTGTGCCTTTTAAAAAGTACAGGTACTTGTGGGAGCATTCTGTCTCATTTTACTGTACCCTTGAGATGTTCTCCTTTATAAACACACACACACACACACACACACACACACACACACACACACACAACCTCTCAGTAAAAGAGCAAGAGACCGTGGTCAGCACAGTTTTGTCTGCTGCCCCCGAGGACTCAGTCTCCCATTCACACAATGGAGCTCTGACCTCGGGATCCTTCCAGTCTGGGCACTTGCAGGATTTAGATGGAGGCAAGTCTCTGGGTCTTGCATCACATCTGAGCCTGGAGCCGAGAAGGATGGGTTCTGCGCTAGAGCAGATCCTTGGCTGCTAGCTAGAATGGAGACCTCAGCCTTCCAGGTAGAACACACCATCCCATCCTCTCAGTGGATCATCCGACCTTTCTCCACACCCTCTTGCCCCTCACTTAAGCCAGCCCGGGGAATCAGATCACGGGGAACTTTGATCTCTTTATCTGGAAAGCAGGAAGACAGGCCTGGGAATCCTGAGGGGTGTGAACTGTGCTCAGGAATGCTTCACAGTTTTCTAGCAGTTACATTCCTGCTGTTTTCTAAGTGGGCCTTTCCCCACAGGAAGGCTTCAGGGAAAATGGCAAGACCATGAACAGGGAGGAGGAACTTTGGAAGGAACTAGCATGATTGAGTTTGGAAAAATCCATCCTAGAAAAGCCCTGGCATGGGCTGGGACCTGGACCCACATCCCAGCACTCAGGAGGTGGGGGTGGGAGGGTCAGAAGCTCAAGGTCATCCTTGGTTATAAGTTCAAGGGAAGAGGTCCTTTGAAACTGGGGACCTTTGTTAGCGCTGGGAATAGAACCAAGGTCATCTAGAAGAGCTTTCTTTTTCTTTTATATTTGAGACAGGGTTTCTCTGTGTAGCCCTGGAATTCCTTCTGTATGTAAACCTAGCTGGCCTGGAACTTAGAGATCCACTTGCCTCTGCCTCCTGAGTGCTAGGATTAAAGGTGTGCGCTACCATGCCTGGCCTGCAACAAGTGTTCTTAACCATCGGGTCATCTCTCCAGCCCTCAATAAACATTTGACAGGGGCTGAGGGTGTATTTGATGGTAGAATACTTGTCTAACGTGTGCAAGGCCCGGGGTTCTATCCCTAGCACTAAATGCATGCGTGCATTAATTAATTAATCAGTTAATTAATTTGCCAGGAGTGCTGGTGCAGGCCTTTAATCCCTGCACTCAGGAGCAGAGGAAGGTGGATGATGAATTTGAGGCCAGCCTGGTGTACACAGTAAAATCCTGTCTCCAAAAACCAAAAAAAAAGAAGGAAAAAAAAAGAAAGAAAAGAAAGAGAAATTAAGGAGCTCAGCATGGTGGTTCATGATTGTTATCCCAACACTCCAGAGGCTGAGGCAGGACGCCTTGGGTATGAGGCCAGCCTGAGCTACACAGTGAGTAGGGTCATCCTAAAATACAGTGAGATCTGGCTTAACATTTGCAAGACCCAGAGCTGCAAACCTAGCATCGCCAAAGATTAAACCAAAACAAAAAACCACCGGACAACGACTAACACGAATCAGCTTCATGAGTGGTTCCTGCCATGTTATAGTTGAGGAAATTAAGGCTGGTGATGGAACTTTTCTAAAGCTATACAGCTTGCAGCTGAAAACAAAGATTCAAAACTACTTTGCAACCTGCACAAGGTGTGAAATCATTCTTTATTCTCGTGGAGGTGATGGATGGAGTTTAGACGAGTGGATGCTGGCGAGTTTTAACAAAGGTTTATTACTTATGAGGGAGGGTGAAGGATACTGAGTCTGGGGTAGAACAGGACCCTGTAGACAGAGAGAAAGCGGTGTGGGGGTGGGGCGCGGAGAAGACAGTACAGCGGGGTGACAGACCAAGAAGAGAAGAGAGGGAGAGAGGGCAGGACAGCACGGTGAGAGGAGGGGGTGGGTGGGCTGGGGGGCTGCAGAGAGAGACGCGGGGTGGGGGTGGGGGTGGGACCAAAGCCCAAGGGGCGGGGTGTGGGGGGTGGTAACATGGGAACCAGCACCAGTCCCCTGCTGATGACGCAGGACAGGTGGCTGGGGGCAGGTACAGAGCTGGAGGCGGTACTATTCTGATACCTGGCTACAGAAGGTGGCAGTGTCGCTGGAGCTGGGTTGTGGGGGTTGGGCGAGTTCCAGGGGATAGTGTCCAGGCAGTTCTGGGTAAATCATAACAAGGAGCATTGCTGGTAATCCCAGCATCCAGGAGTTGGAGGTAGGAAGATGAAGAGTTCAAGGTCCACCCCCTGCTATATAGGGAGTTCTGAGTTAGCTTGACCTACATGAGACCCTGTGTTTACAAAACTAAGCGGGTCAGGCGTGGTGGGTGACGCTTGAAATCCCAGTAAATGGGCGGTGAGGGCAGGAGGATCAGGATTCAGTTATCTTCGACTTAATAGTTCAGTCCTGGCCTGGGCTACACGTCCCTGTCAGAAAGAGAAAGGAGTCGGGGAGAGGAAGAGTGTAATCTGGAGAGGGGTGCTGCCTGTAAGACCTACTGCACTTAGGAAGTTGGGGCCAGCCTGGGTTACAAAGCCAGACTGTGTCAGAAAACAAAAGTAAAATCAAGCTATGTAAAACATTACTTTGGGGATGAAGAGTTAAAAACAACCCACAAGCCCGAAGTTCCTTCTTCCTCCACGCCACGCCTCCCAAGCGCATTAGGAGCGGTTTTCCTCTGGCTTGCTTTGTTTGGGCTTGGTGTTTTGTTTGATTTTCAAGGCTTGAAGCGACGCTGACCACCAAGACCAAGTGCAACTTATTGGAAGGACACTGGGGTGGTTCAGAGGACGGAAGGAAGGGCTAACACAGCAGACAGGCAGGAACCGGGGCAGCCCGGACCTTCGAAAGATGCTGCCGCGCTGGCTGCCAAGCTGAGTCTCTGCGTTCAGGTTTCAGATTCCCAAGAGAATAAGAGCTGTCGGCCTGGGTCAGGTGTCTGCAACCGGGCTCCTCTCTTCCCCTCCCCCTCTCTGTATCTTCTGTCCTCTCCTCTCCTTTCCTCTCTTTTTTCTCCTTTCTCTCCCTCTAGTTTTCTCTTTCTCCCTCCCTCCACCTTGCTACTGTAATGTATTCCAGGCTGGCCCCAATCTCCCTAAGTAGCCAGGATGACCTTGAACTCCGGGTCCTCCCGTTGCTACTTCCCTGGAGCTGAGATCTTGGGCATGCCCCACCCAAGCCCAGTTTCTGTGTAACTAGGCAAGCCAGACATGCCAGAAAAACACTGTACTGACTGAGCTCCACCCCCAGCCCACAGCTCGGCTCTCCTGAGACTTTAAAGGGAAGTCCTTTGTGGGCAAAGCAATCCCCAGTAGGAGATTTTCTGGTGAAAGGAAGGAAAGTCAACAGGAGTGTCCTGTCACTCAGGAGGGCGCTTGAAAGGGTCCCAGCTATAAAATCAGCCTGCCTTTCATGCTGTTCCATTCGGTTTCATCACAGTCAGCGTTTACAAGAGAGGTGGGCCAATGTGCAATGCCAATCACATTGTGTCCCTGAGGAATAAAATCCCTAGCGGCCCAGTGCCACTAGTGGAGAGGCTGCACCACTTGCCAGGAACCCCAAGGGCTCTCGGTAGGGAAGTAAAGACCACATAACCAGGACCAATGAGTTGACTTAGGGAGTAAAGGTGCTTGCCAAAACACTGACAGCTCTCAATCCGTCCCTGGGACTCAGGTGCTTGCCCCTCCATTTCCCATACGCACAAATAACAAATAAATGAGAGCCAAAACACAACAAAAGCCCATGCCATGCCCTGACCGGGTGGAGCTGTGTCTTGCATCTCACTGCACTCCTACCTGCACAGCGCTAATGAGGGAAAAGCAGAGGTGCTGTCCTATGCTCTCAGGCCCCTTTTAAGACTCTGAAGTTTCTTTTCTCTACGGGTCTGTGCAGAGTTAACCTTGTCCAAATTTACTGACCAGTAGCTCAACACATTTTTTTCAAGACAGGGTTTCTCTGTAACTCTGGCTGTCCTGGAACTCACTCAGTAGACCAGGCTGGCCCTGAACTCACAGAGATCCACCTGCCTCTGCCTCCCAGTGCTGGGATTAAAGGTATGTGCCACCACTGCCAGGCTTTAACAACTCTTTAAAGTCAGGAAGGCCACCATTCAAACTAGCAGTAGCAGCCTGCTGCTCTGACTGCCGTGCATTTCAACTGCTTTTTTCTTTCCTGGGGCTGGGGGTGGAGTGAATGGGAACAGAACAGAGGGAATTTTATTTTGCTCTGTCTTGAGACAGGTTCTCATGTGTCCTGGACTGGCCTTGGACTTGCTATGTGGCTGAAGATGACTGTAGAGCTGGGGACAGAACCCAGGGCTCCATGCTAGGCAGGCACCTATCAACCGAGCCACATTCTGCACCCAATTAGACCTCAGCCTAGCCTCAGATGTCCTATGAGCTCTATGTAATTTATTTGTCATTTTTATTTTGTTTGTTGGGGGATTTTGCTGTTGTTTTCATTTTTTGAGACTGGGTCTTGTGTAGCCCAGGCTGGCCTTGGTCTCAATAAATGAAGCAGCCAAAGAGAACCTGAACTCTTGGTCATCCTGCTTGTCAGTCCTGGGACTACAAGCATTTGCTCCACACCTGTTTTATTCATCATTTCTTTTTATTTTTGAGTGTGCACATGAATCCAGTAGAGGCCAGAAGAGTCCATCAAGGGCATCGGTTGGCCTGGAGCTGGAGTTTCAGGGGGTTATGAATTGCTTGACATGGGTGCTGACATGGGTTCAGGTCCTCTGGAAGAGCAGTAAACATTCTTACCCTCAGTGGTCTCTCCAGCCCCAGTCATTTTTTTACTTCCTTTGTGTCATTTGTGTTCAGTGAGTGGAGAAAGTCATCTGAGGCATCTCTAGTCTCAGGCTACAGCCAGTCTGTCTGTCCGTCCTTCCACCCCCAGCCAGCCTGTATGTATCTCCAAGGAATGTATTAGGTTAGTTTCTTTGGTATTTCTCAGGGACATAATATTCCCTTTAACTGAGCTCTGACTGCAAGAATAGCCAAGCTGGAGCCCATTCTGGTGAAGGTTTGCTGCCAAGTCCTGCTGACCCAGGACTAGGGGTGAGAGCTCCCTGTCCCCTTACATGGAACCTCAGGGTTGAAACTACAGCTTGGGTCTGGCCTCTTAGCTGTCAATCAAAGCTTAGTTCAGCCTGATTGCCTCTCTCTTCTACCCCCCCTCCCCCATTCCTCTAGAGATCTGAGCTCTTCTGACCTCTCCATCACTCCTTTGCCACAGGAAATGCTTGAAAGAAAGACATGAGGCATGCAGATCCCAAGAGAACCAGTCCGTCTTCACAGAGGTGGAGGTGTGTGTGGGGGGTACAGGTTTGGGCTCCTAAGGTAAAGTTTCCTATATGGTTGCTAACTCTGTTACTGCCTGGGTCAGGACCCATGCTTGGTCTTTGTTTGTCTGGTGTCTTAGTTTGCTTTCTGCTGTTGTGATAAGCACCGTGACCAGCTTGCTCACCGGCTGCTCTTTCGGAGGACCCTGGTTCAATTCCCAGAGCCCACGCGGTAGCCCACAACACCCTGTTAACTCATTTCAAAGGATCTGATGTCCTCTTCTGGCCTCTGAGGGTACTGCACACACATGATACACAGACTTTCAAGCAGCACATGTACACACACATTTTTATAGACAGAGTTTCTCTATGTCACCCTGGCTGTCCTGGAATTCACTCTGTGGACCGAGCTGGCCTCTGCTTCCCACGTGCTGAAATTAAAGGTATATGCCACCACTGCCTGCTAGAATTTTTTTTAATTTAAAAAAAAAAACTGAAAAATAAATCAAGAGGAAAAGTGTAACATTCTAAAAGGAAAGGAGCACACAATCACTGAGACAATAAAACGTTCTTCGACTTGTCCAGACCTGTCAGCAGAGGCAAATACAAGTTTTTGTCTCATTTGTCGAAGATATAAACCTGTAGAAGGCACAGTGTGGCTGGCATGAGTGGAGACCATAGCTGGAGGAGCGGCCGGCAGTGTCCACTCAGTCCTCCCTGCTCTCCCGAGCGGCTGGCAGTGTCCACTCAGTCCTCCCTGCTCTCCCGAGTTACCTCAGGAAACAATCAGTGAGGACATGGAACCCCCTGACTGTCCTCTGGTTGGCATGTTAGGGTTTCCTCCGTTCAAATGGGGAAGTTAATGAGATCACTGGCAAAGCCAGGCAGGCCTAGGGACGCAGGCTCCGCACCACCTCTGGCAGTCCCTGTCCTGAGCTCACAGTGAAGTCTACAGAAGGATACCCAGGGACGCCAGACTGCTGAGTCTCAGTGGGAAAGAAACTGGAAACTGAGGCAGACTCTGAGGCTCTAAGTCTGGTTAACAAAATAGATAAGTGGCTGGCAAAATGGCTCAGTTGATAAAGGTACTTGCTGTCAAGGCCTACAACCTGAGTTCAATTCTCAAGACTCCAGGAAGGGAGAACCTGCTCCCATGTGTTGTCCTAAGACCTCCGCACACCTATGCCCACAATAAATGCACAAATGAATGTTAACAAGTAAATAAAAGAGCCAGACTTGTGGCGCACGCCTTTAATCCTAGCACTCGGGAGGGAGGCAGAGGCAGGCAGTTCTCTGTGAGTTTGAGGCCAACCTGGACTACAGAGTGAGTTCCAGGAGTCAGACTTACAACAGAGAAACCTGTCTCAGAAAAAATAATCAAAATAAAAATAAATCATTTGTTTAAAAACAAATGCAAGGGAAGGCAGGTCTAGGGTTGTGGCTCACTGTGGGGGAGAGCCCTGACCTAGGGTGCCTGAAGTCCTGGTTTCCATCTTTACTGCACCCGCATGGGTGTGGCAGCCCACCCCTGCAGCCCCAGCCAGAGGGTCAGAAGGTCATCTCCAGTGAGATAACAACGGAAAAGACCTGGGTCAAACAAGACGCTGTTAAAATAAAATGTAAAAAAAAAAAGAGAGAGGCAGATGTAGTCTTGTACATCTTTAACCCCCAGCCCTTAGGAAACAGAGGCAGGTGGATCTCCGTGAATTTTAAGCCAGCAGAGCCACATACTAAGACCTTACCTCAAAATTGGGGGTGGGGCTGGGACTACTGTTTAGTAGTAGACTATGAGGTCCTGAGTTCTAAACTGGGTGTTGTGGAAGAAATGAGAAAAATACCTCTGACTGTTCACCTTTTCCCGACTTAGCAACAACAATCTGTCCCAGAGAGTGGGTGTTCCCCACACTTTTAGTCCCCGCACTCAGGAGGCAGAGGCCACCCTGCACTGTGTTGATAGCATTTTTTTAATTATTTATTTTATGTGTATGATCTGCACACCATTTGCATACCTGGTGCCCACTGAGGCCAGAAGAAGTGATTGGACACCCTAGAACTGGATGGAGTTGCAGATGTTTGCAAGCCTCCATGTGGGCGCTGGGGATCAAACCGAGGACCTTGGCCAGAATGGCCAATGCTCTTAACTGAAGAGCCATCTCTCCAAGTAGTGGTTTTATTTATTTACTTATTTGTTTATTTTGAGACAGGGTGGCACTATTTAGTTCTGGCTGTCCTGGGACTTACAATGTTGAGCAGGCTGGCCTTGAACTCAGAGATCTGCCTGCCTCTGCCTCCCAGGTGCTGGGATTAAAGGCGTGCACCACCACCGACTCTCAGTTTGCTTCCTATTGCTGTGACAAAGACATGAGCAATAGCAGCTTGGGGAGTAGAAGATCTATTTGGTTCATCAGGGAAAGGCAAGGGAGGAACTGAAGCGGAGACCATGAGGAGTGCTACTTACTGGCATGCTTTCTCATATAAGCCAGGCCACCTGTCCAAGGGTGGCACCACCCACAGAGGTCAACTCTCCCTCACAGGTCAGCAAGAAAATTCTACAGACCAATCTAATGGAGGCATCGTCTCAACTGAAGTTCCCTCTTCCCTGGCTTGTGTCTAGTTGACAAAAAGAAGAAAGACAAAAACATAGAAAACTAAGAACAGCAACTCTGAGACCAGTCAGGGGTACACAGTAAGATCCTGTCTCGAAAAACCATGAAAACAAACCATAGACAAGAATGGTGAAGGCCTTTAATCCTAGCCCTCTGGCACTGAGGAGGAGGCGGCAGAGGTAAGATTAAGGCCAGCCTTATCTACAGAGCGACTTCTGGGACACCCCAGCCACAAAACCTTCCACCTATAACCTATCCCTCCTGCAGCCAGGGCTACACAGAGAAAACGTCTCTTAAAATCAATAACAAAAATTCTGCCTGGAAAGGCCATTTTCAGCCAAGTGTGACTCTTATTGTTGCAGGGGTGATGTTGGGGGTGGGGCATTGACACAGTGCTGACTCAGCTTTGCCTCTCATAGCCCAGACTCTGCCAAGCAGGTTAGTACCTGCATTTCCCATGTGGATAAGCTAGGTCTCAGAAATGCTGCTCATGCAAAAGGTACGGGTGGGCTGGGAGAGGATGGGAACGGGAACAGGAGGGACCAGGTGTGGAGAGAGTGATGGAGGGAAAGAATATAGGAAGAGACCACCAGAACTGGGGGACATTTAGAGGGTGATCTGGAGACCTAGTGCATTGGAAATTCCCTGGAATCTGTGAGGGTGACCCTAGGAAGGATTCCTGGTAATGAGGGACAGGGAGCCTCAACCAGCCATCTCCTATAATCAGGCACTGGGACACCCCAGCCACAAAACCTTCCACCTATAACCTATCCCTCCTGCGGGACCTGCTGGGGCAATGGAGGGGCAGGTCCCCAGGCCAAGGGAGAGAGCCCATGCCTGACCCTGCAGAGCTGGCCAGGAGCCGGAGACTGAAAGAAAGCCGTGAGGTGATTCCTAATGACAAACTGCTATGCTAGATTGGTGCCTAGCCCAGTCGTCATCAGGGAGGCTTCCTCTGGCAGCTCACAGGAGCAGAATCAGGCCCATGGTCAAGCATTGGGTAGAGTTGTGGAACCCTGCGGAAGCAGAGGCGGCGGCGGTGGGATTTCAGGGACCAGGGAAGTGGAGGACACCAGGAGAACATGCCCCATGGAGTCTACTGACCAGGACTCATAGAGGCTCACAGAGACTGAAGCAGCAGACACGGAGCCTGCATGGGGCCGCACTAGGGCCTCTACATATATCTTAAGGTTGTCTGCCTTCACCAAAAGTTGGAGTACAGGGGGAGGGGCAGTCTCTGACCCTTTTACCTGCCCTTGGAACCCTTTTCTTCTTGCTGGGTTGCTCATCCAGCCTTGACGTAGGGGCTTGTTCCATCTTGTTATTGCCCTGTTTGATTGGTAACCTGATTGGTAACCCTGGGAGGCCTTCTTTTTTCTGAGAGGAGGTGGGGATGGGGGATGGGAGTGGATCTGGGGGACAGGGAGGGGAACTGGGAGAAGTGGGAGTGGGCTTCAAGACAGAGTTTCCCTGTGTAGCCCTGGCTGTCCTGGAACTTACTCTGTAGACAAGGCTTGCCTTGAATTCAGAGATCCACCTGCTTCTGCCTCCCAAGTGTGGGGATTAAAGACGAGTGCCACCCCCACCCCACCAGACCTGTTTTAGAATAATCTTTAAAAAGAGCAGGACTTGTACTTGCAAGGGACCTGGTTTCAGTATCCAGCACCTACACAGTGGCTTACAACCTGGAGTAACTCCAGTTCCAGGGTGTGGTGATTTGAATGAGAATGGCCCTGATATGCTCATGTATTTGAATGTTTGGTCTCTAGCTGGTGGAGCTGTTTTGAGAGAAGGATTAGGTGTGGCCTTATTAGAGAGGACTGTTAATAGGGGTGGACTTTGAAGTTTCAAAAGCGCAAGCCAGGCCCAGTCTCCTCCCTCCCTCTCTCCTTCCCTGTCTCTCTCCTTTCCTCTCTCTCCCTCTCCCTCCCTCCCTGTGTTGTAAGCTCTCAGCTTCTGCTCCAGGGCCCTGTCTGCTGCCACACTCCCAGGTCTCTTCACAGCAATAGAACAGTAACAAAAATGCAGGGGGTCTGTAGGTACCAGGCACACAGGTGGTGCACACACAACTCACTCATATACATAAAGTAAATCTTAAAAGAATGTTTTTCAATCTTAAAAAAAAGAGAAAACCAGCTGGGTATGGCTGCATAGGCCTGTCACTTCAGCATTGCAGGGTGAAGGTGGTAGGATCATGTTAATAAAGGCCAGTTATTATTATAAAACTGTTTATTAAAACATTGTTGATATATTAATGACAACTCTCAGGGTCCAGTACCTGGGCGGCTTAGGCAGAGAGCTCACTCATCGCCTCCTCACACGGCTCTCTTCGCTCTCCTCCCAGCTCCTTTATTCTTTCCACAACCCCCTCTCCCCACACAGGCCTTCATTATACAACTGAATGGAACCTAACACTTCTCAAAGTCTGCCAGCAGACCTGTCCGGGGTGGGGGGTCCAAGCTGGGGGCGAGTCAGAGTCTTCTCTGACCACCCAGCTGCAGATCATTGATGGTGATAGGGAACCTCATCTGCATTAAGGTCAACAAATGGCCTGTTCATGTGGGGATCTGGGGGGCTACTCCTTTTTTTTTTTTAGGACAGAGGTGTTAACAGGTAGGAAGCAAGGCGTTTTGCATCAGGAAGCAACCCTCTCCCTAAACAGCACACAGGAGTATGATCTCATAATTATAAAATATCCCATAACAGGATCACAAGTTTGAGATCTCCTTTGGCTACACAGTTAAGCTGGGCCTCATGGGACCGTCTCAAAACGTCCACAAAGTGGCACCTTGGTCTCATGATGTGCAGCCCGTCCCTGAGCAGCCTTGTGGCCCATACCCAGGCCTGCCCAGCTAGGTGTGTGACAGTTTTCCTAACCCTGTCTTGTCTCCCACACTCCTATTGCCTGTGGTCTTTTTCTTCCCAGACATGCTCTCTCTTCTCCACTAATTTCATTGTGTTTCCAATGGCAGGACATCTCCTGGCTGGACTGATGGTTTCCCAGAGGCTCAGCCAAGCCCATGATGGCCCTGAAAATTCCCATCAAGGCGGAGCTGTAGGCTGTGTGTGTGTGTGTGTGTGTGTGTGTGGTCACAGCAAGCAGCACCCATCCTTTTATGCTGGTCTCCACTCCTTCAGCGCTCTTACATAACCCCACTCAAGTTCATAGCCCAAGAGACCTTCCTGGTGGCCCTAAGTGCCTGCAGAGCCGACCACCAGCCCCTTTACTGCCTGCCAATGGTGCTCACAAGGCACAAGTGGGTTCCCCAGTCTGAGAGGTGGCCATGGCTTAGGTCTCTCAAAGGCTTCCTCTTTGTGAAGCAGAAGTTGCTGAGCCCGGGAAGGATGCATTCAGGGCTCCTGCTGCTGGGTTAGCAGCTGCTCCCCGGAACCAGTGTTCTCCATCTGGGCAGACTGGTTCAGCACCTGCTGGTGATGGTGGCATTAAACAATGAAGCAAAAAGTGGGAGAGGAGGGACAAGATGGCTCACTGAGTAAAAGACTTTGCCATTACACCTGCCAACCTGAGCTTGATCTCTGGAACTCACATAGTAGAAGGCAAGAACATCCCTCCCCACAAGTCAATTAGTTAAAAATGTAAAAAAGGATGAAAAGGCAGAGACATGCAATTGTCCTATGGTTCAAGACCAGCCTTGTTTGCATAGTGAGTTCTAGGTCAGCCAGGGTTACAAAGAGTGAGATACTGTTTAAATAAATTACAAATGATTTTTAATATGGCCAACGGAAACTAATAACAAACAAGAGTCAGCAAGATGGCTCAGGGGGTAGAGGTACCTGCTGGGCAAGTCTGGGGAGTGGAGTCCAGTTCCCAGAACCCAAGTAAAGGTGAAAGAACCAGCTCCACAAAACTATCCTCCAGCTTCCACGTGTAGGTACCCACCCACAATAATAATAAATCAGTCTTTGTGGGACTGTCATAGAGCTAAGAGTGGGTCAAAGCTGGCTCGGACCCCCGAGTCATCCCAGGACATGAGAACGGTAGGTGTTCGGCTGTTCCTCACTTTGGCCCTGGCCAGAACCCAGCTGAATATTAAATATTGCCTGCTTCACAGAAGCAAAGGAATGCGGCTTGGTTGGTACTTGTCTGCACTGTAGCTGGGAGCACAGGGATGAGTCCATTTACTGACAAGGTGCCTTCCTCTTTTTCCCTGTGAGACCACATCTCATGCAGAAGGTGCCCTTGCAAGACCTTGATGCTTAGACTCATTTGCATGTGAGCCCCACATGGAAATGAGGCCACTCCAATATCCTTGTCTTAACCAGTGGATCCCAACCCTGGGTACCAAAGACCCTCCCCTGCCTATACCCTATAAATGTAAGCACCCTTGCTTTAATAAATGAGAGGGATGCTCCTCTGACAGCCTTTCCCGAGAGTCTAGTTTACTCTTCTTGACTCTTAGTCCTCTGTCTGATCTGGGACCTGCCAGCCCTGTGCTTTCCTTCCCTCGGGCTGAGCTGGCAGCCGATAGCTCAGCCATGTTCCAGCGAGGGAAGAAAGAGAAAAAGAAAACAAGTCTTAACTAATTAATTTATTTATGTTTTTTCAAGACAGGGTTTCTCTGTGTAGCCCTAGCTGTCCTGGAACTTGCTCTTTACAAACCAGACTGGCCTCTAACTGCCTGCCTCTGCCTCCTGAGTGCTGGGGTGAAAGGCATGTGCCACCACTGCCCAGTTAAATAAATAATTTTTGAAAAGAAACACACACAGAGACAGGAAAAAAGAAAAACAAACAAACAATCCAGAAATGAAACATGGGTCAAGGTCCAGATCCTGTCCTGGGGCTCCAGTCCCCTAGGCCACAGTAATAAACCAGTCCATCGCCTGAAATCCAGGGGCCCCTCCCTGGAATGATATTTGCTATTTGGGGACTGGTTCAACAGCCACTGGTGTGATAAGGGGTCGATAGGACCTTGTGAGGGGCAGTCCAGATGCTGCTATGACCTGGCAGGGTGACCAGTGAGCCTCACAGGATCCTATAGTCAAGGCAGGTTGGTGGCCTAGCCAGCAGAGGACAGCCAGAGAGCAGGTGCCTCTGCGAAGCTGCAGCCACTGCCAAGCAGGCTGCACTGTCTTCTGCTGTTGTCCCTGGGGAGGGAGGCCAGTGTTAGCAGACAGGACCCCTGTCTATCCCTTTACATGGGCACACAGTAACCAAGCAATTACAAGGGCAGGAGATGGAAGAAAAGGAAGACAAGGCAGCTTCTCTCCTGACAGGGCACCTTCTGTGGATGAAATTGGAAACGTGAGAGAAGAGCTCAGGTAACCAAAGTCCTGCAAGAGCAGGGGTTAGGGCCCTAGTAGGTCCACAAGTGTCCAGGCTAGTGTTCCTGTGAGGAGAATGCCAGAATGAGGCCAGGGACAGCCGGACCCTGTCTGGCCAGACAGCATTATGGGGTACTGGCGGGTTGGAGGCAGGCATCCTGCAGGCCTGTGATGCAAGACCAGGAAACAAAAGGGATCGGGACACTAGGGTCCCCCTGTGTTCACTAGGGCTGGCTAATAAAAGCTAAGAGCAGAAGGCAGAGGGCAGAGTGCTCTGCCTGAGGGTGCAAACTAAAGCAAACACCATGTGTTCATGGTGCTAGTGTGTGTGCGCGCATGAGAGACTGGGTACTATGTGAGCTGTATGTGCTGTTTGGTGTGCGTCTGTACACTGCGTATGTGTATGTATGTGTTCTGTCGTGTGGACACGTGGAGGGTGTGCAGACGTGCGTGTTTGCAGTGAGGCCCTCGGTGTGCTCACAGCGCGACGGTGGAGGCTGACAAAGAGCAGTGGGATCCTCAGGCTCCCAGAGTAAACAGGGCGGTACAACGCCAGGCCCACAGGCTCTGCGCAGCTCGGGACTCGGCAGCTCTGCCTGCGTGCAGACAAAGACGCCTGCGCCTGCGCTGTGCCCTCCCGGCCCGCCCCGAGCCCTGCGCCCCTCCTTTCCCGGTAGCCGTTTGTGGCCCACTTTTTTTTCTCTCTTTCCTTTTGTTTCGGCCTCTAGGAGTCTGCCCCATCCGCACAGTGTTTGTAAGTGGCAGCGTGCAAAACTCACCCTTGCTCAGACTCATCTTGCTGTAACGTTTAATAAAACGTTCCTTAAAAAATACATCGTGGCGAGCCTGAATCCCGGCACTTGGGAGGTGTGGGTAGGCAGATCTGGAGTTCAAATGCAAATTCCTGCTCTGGAAGCTGGAGGCCAGCCCCGGCTGCAGTGAGACAAAAAGTAAACAAAAAAGTAAAATGAAGGCCGAGTGAGAAGAGCACGAGCCCTAAGTTCAATTCCCAGCTTGGGAAATAATGTAAAAGCAAACGAGATAGAGAAAATCTTTTCCTTGGGGCTAGCAAGGTGGCTCAGTGGGTAAAGGCACGGCAACCACAAGCCTGAGAGCCGGAATCTGACCCCAGGAGCCCGAATAAAAGGAGAAGGCAAGGACCGCACTCAGTCCTCACCCATGCACAGTAATGACAATAGTAACATCAATAAAAATACTTTTGACACACCAGAACTTATTCCAGTATGTAATTATTTAAACACAAACATGACATGGCACATATTTATTTGTTTATTTATTTTTGTGCTTGGTTCTGTGAAATCAGGCTGGACACATTTCAAGTGTTCGGTGGCCACACATGGCAACTAGATTGGATTGAACAAGGCTGGAGCCTAGCATGTGGACACTGGACAGCTCTGGACTCCTGACCCACATCCCTTACTAGGCTGTGTGATATACAAATACTGTATACAGCACAGTATACACCCTCTCTCTCTCTCTTTTTTTTAGGTCTTAGATTATTTTATTTTTATGTTGAAAGACCAGCATGGTCTCACTGGTTAAATGGTCTTGAATAAACAAGCCAAGAAAGGTGGCTTAATGAAGCCTTTGTCATTCCAGTACTGATGGGAACCCTGCAAGTGCATGCTCAGCCCCAGATGTTCTGAGTAGCCTTGGCAGGAGCAGGAACTCTGACTGGATTTCTGTGGGTGATCCCAGTAAAGCCACCAGTGGCCTATTCTGCCTTCCGGTGTCCAAGTAAGCAAAAAGCCACACCCTATTTCTTTTCCTCCCTCTCTTCCTTTTTGGGTAGTATTGGGGATTGAAGCCAGGCCTTCGGGCATTCTAGGCAAGCACTATACATTCCCTGGTCCCCCTATTCCTTGTTATTTTGTTGTTTGCTTTTGAGACTCAAGTATCCCAGGCTAGTCTCAAACCTGCTATGTAGCTGAGGAAGAGCAAAAACTCTTGGTTCTCCTGCCTCCATTTCCAAAATGCTGTGACTACCAGTGTATGTCACTATGCCAGGTTTATGCAGTAGACTATCAATGGTGTTGCATGCCCAGCCGTGTCCAGGTTTTGATCAACAAAATGGAAATAATAGTACTCACCTTATATGGTAATTCTGAGGATTAATGACACCTGAGGCACTCATCACTGGCTTAGTGAGTCTTCATGACGATTAGCGGTAAACTGTTATTAAGGTGGACTAATAAGGTTGTGCTGTTAGGTTGGAGAGTTATCTCATTCATTCCTACCGCACGAGGGAACTTGGAAACATCCTTGACAAGTTAGCTATGTACAAACCAAGGGGAGTGCTTGCCATAGGGCCAAGGGACAAAACGCTATCGTTCTTTACTAGGTAGGGGACAGATAAACAAGATACAAATGGGAATTCAAAATAAATGGCCAATATCTGTGGTGATTTTTTTTCTTTTTTAAACATTTGGTTGGGGATGTAGCTCAGTTGGTAGCTCAAATGCAGAAGGTCCTGGATTCCATCCCCAGCTCTTAATAGTCCAGCAGTGATGGCAAACACCTGAAACCCTAGCATTTGAGAGATGCAGTCAGAAGGATCAGGAGTTCAAAGTCAGGTCACCCTCAGCTGTATAGCAAGGCAAAAGCCAGCCTGAGCTACATAAGACCCTGCTCCAAAAAAGAGCAAGGATAGGTAACAGGCTGATAATCCCTGCTCTAGGGATGCTGGGCAATGGGATTAACAGTTCCAAGCCAGCCTGGGCTATGTAGTAATGTCAAGACCAGTCTTTGCAACTTAGTAATAATATTACAGAAGTAATAAGATAAATGAATTAAAGAAAATGAATGTAACTTAGTCATAAAGTAATTTTTAAGAGGTACTACAATAAGAAGTAAAAAGACATCTGGGTGTGGCTCAGCTTGCCTAGCATGTCCAAGGTCCAGAGTTTAGTCCCCAGCCTCGCAAAACTGAAAGGGAGAAAGGTTGAGAATCTGATGGATTGGGAAAACTTTTAGGAGTGAAAAGTATAGTGGAACATTTGAACTTAGTCTCAGATATTGTAAAGCTACATACACTATCTGTGCAGTTAAATGAACTTAAAACATTTGCTATGAGCTGCTAGATGAAAAGTCACCCTGGAACCAGCTTCCTGGGTGTGGATGAACTGCCGTCTTTTGGAATGCAGAAAGAATGCTAGTCTGAGGAACCAGTGATGTCTAAGCAACTGATGCTTTTTTTTTGGCCCTCCATTTACGTTATTGCTAATGAAAAGGATTTCTGTGATTTCTCTCCAGCCACCAACAAGGAGATATGGGAACACCTGTCTCTCATTTTGACCTTTGCCTAGTGGCAGCAAGGCTGACCAGCTGGGCATTGGGGGAAGTGGATTATAGGATTCTGTTCACTAATGCAAAATAGGCCTTTGTATTGGTGGGTGGTTCCTTTTCTCAATAAAATAACCTGGAAATCATTCGCTCAGGGTCCAGTCCAGGTGGCTTAGGCCATGAGAAGCTGGGCCCTCTGCCTGGGAATCTCAAGTCTGATCTCAGAAACTGTCTTCTTGTTCTATTGAACCTGCACAAGATTAATACTTGTATCTACAGAAAAGCATATGACAAGCCTCTTGGCCTAAAGGCCCTCTTCAACTTGCCCTGGTCAGTAGTGGGCAGGGTCCCAACTTTTTTTTTTAGACTGTGTCTCACACCATAGCTCTGGCATGAACTCAAGAGATCTTCCTGCTGCTGCCTCCCAAGTGCTGGGATGAAAGGCACGCGCCACTGTGCCTGGCCCAGTCCGACCTCTGTGGTCCCTGGGGAAAGACTGCAAACAGAAGCCAGCCCATCGGCCACATACCTGAAATTCTGCGAATGTCATGACTCACTGGATCTCCTGTCACACACATCTGGATATTCTGCCACTAGCATGCTGACTGGCTCTGTGATAAAGGCAAACATTTCTCTAGTAGGACTGAGCATTGAACCCGAGCCCTGGATATGCTAGAAAGTTGCTGGAACACAGCTGTAAAGCTTTTTGCATTTTCACTTTGAGACCAGGTCTTGTTAAGTTGCCCAGATAAGCCTTGAACTTCTAATTCTCCTGCCTCAGCCTCTAAGCAGCTCAAATTACAAATCTGTGACATTCCAGGTGTGGTGAGACAAAGACATAGACTTTCTTTTCTTTCTATCTTCCTTCCTTCCACCTTTCTCCCTCCTGCCTGCCTGCCTGCCTGCCTGCGCATGTGTCTGGGTATATGTATATGAGTGCAAGAGACTGCATTGGTCAGTGGTATTGGATCCCGTGGAGCTGGAGTTACAGGCAGTAGTGAGTAACGGGATACGGGAGCTAGTAATTGAGCTTAGGTCCTCTGGAAAAAGTGTGCTCTTAACCACTGAATCATCTCTCTGCCCTGTTTTTGCTTTTCCCAACACAGTCTCATGGAGTCTGGCTTCTAACAAGCTGAGGATGATCTTGAACCCCTGATCCTTCTGCCTTCAAAGGTCTGGTTAGAAAGACAATTATCCTAAAATTATAAATGTGCCCTTCTGCTAGACCAAAAATGGCTTCCAAACAGATTCATGCTCAATTTCCTAGAACCTATAATGTCAGCTAACAGAGAGAAGGAGCCTTTCCATCAAAGGCCCCTGTCACGACAGGCACAGGAGCTAGCATACTGGGAGGCAGTAGTGTGACCTGGAGACCATGCTGCCACTGCAGGTCCCAGACACCAGGAACCGTAGAGCGGGCAGTGAGGCCTGCTGTCACAACTTGACTAGAGCCAGTTACTCTGGCCTCAGGCTTTGGACCTCTAGGACAGAACAGATAATGCTGTGTTGTTTAAGCTGTGGTCTGTGGAAATGAATTAAACACAATTCAATTTTCCATCCTGATTCCAGTTCTCTAGAATTTTGTAATTCTTTTTCTGAAAAAAATTATGCTGGATTTGATGGATTACGCCTATGATCCCAGTCCTTAGAGGACAGAGTTAGGAGTGTTGTGACTCTGATAACAGCCTAGCCTATAGAGTGAGAGCCTGTCTCAAAAAACAAAACCAAAACCAAAATAAAACAGAGCCAGAGAGACAGTTCACTAGGTAAAAGTAGTTATTGTGTAGACATGAGGGCCTGAGTCTGATCTGCACATCCCCCAGTGGAAGGAGTGAACCAAGTCCCAACATCCTCACCACAGGTGGCTGCCACACACAGGAACAAGCCAGTTCACAGATTATAGTAAAACCTAAAAGGAAATCTTACGATAAAGATCAAAACCAGGTGGTTGATGGCAACAGCCTTTAATCCCAGGACCCGGGAGGCAGAGGCGGATCTCTGTGAGTTTGAGGCCAGCCTGGTCTACAGAGTGAGTTTCAGGACAGCCAGAGTTACAACAGAGAAACCTTGTCTCGAAAAACAACAACAACAAAAAAAAAAACTATCGAGAGACTGAGACTATTATAAAGACGGCATGCCGAAGTTGGCAGGTTTTTGTTGTTGTTGTTGGTTTGTTTTTTTTGTTTTTTTGAGACAGAGTTTCTCCTCATAACATTGGAACTCACTCTGTAGACCAGGTTGGCCTTAGCTCAGAGATCCACCTGCCTCTGACTCCCAACTACTGGGACTTAAGGCTTGTGTCACCATTCTGGGCTTGCAGTGACAATATAGCTTATTCAGTAAGGGATACTGGACAAGTTGCTAATGACATTCATGAAAAATAAATTTACATCCTTTGACCCCAAATCATGCAATACGCATCAAAATTAACTCAATGCATTTTTTGTTGTATGTATTTTTTGAGACAGGATCTCACTATGTAGCTCAGGATGTCCTGGAACTTGTCATATAGACCAGGTTGACCTCAAACTCATTGAGACCCACCTGCCTCTGCCTCCCTCTGCTGGGAATAAAGGCATGGGCCTTTGCGTGACTATAACTTTTAATTGAGACATAAAATTTTTACATTGGGACCAGTGAGATGGCTCAGCAGGTAAAAGTGCTTCTCATGTAAGCTTGACAACCTGGGTTTGATCCCTCAGGTCCCATGATAGAAGGAGAGAATCAACTCCTGAGAGTTGTGGCATACAAGCCACAGCAGGAGCACACCTGCTCACACACACCATCCACAAACACATAAAACAATAAATAAAATAAATAATTTTAAAAATGTACATATTAATTAGGCATGGTGGCTTGAGACTATAACCCCAGCACTTCGGAGGTAGGGATTACTGCAAGGTCCAGAGAAAGGGGAGACTGAGGCCTCTAACACACACACACACACACACACACACACACACACACACACACACACTCTCTGGTCTGGAGTTACAGACCAGACCTTACACCTGTAATCTCATCTCTCAGTGGGCAGAAGAGGGAGGATGGTTGGTCTCCAAAGTGAGTTCCAAGTCAGCCAAGGCTACAGAGAAGATCTTTCTTAAAAAAAAAAGTTTGGAGATGGCTGAGTTGGTAAAGTCCCTCCTACTCGGAGTATGAGGACCCTAGGTGCAATCCTAGAGACCATGTGAACGCTGCATGTGGTGTGTATGATCTGTAGTCCGGTGCTGGTGAAGAAAAGACAAGCAGGGTTCTGCCGTCTGATGGCCAGCTAAATCAATAAACTCTGGGTTCAGTGTGAGACACTGTTTTCCATCCGACGTGCATGCATATATGATGTTCAAATCAGGGTCAATACATCTCTCTCCTCAGACATCGTTTTCTTTGGTGATAAAACATTTAAGACTCCTTTCTTCTGAGGATCTAGCTGGGCTGATAGAGTTCTTGCCTCTAATACTGGAAGACCTGGATTCTACCCCATTACCACAAAAACCAGGAGTGGTACAAACCCATAATCCTAGCACCTAGGCAATGAAGGCAGATGGTTCAGAAGTTTGAGGTCACCCTCAGCTACCTGTCAAGTTCAAGCTCAGCCTGGGCTACAAGAAACTCTTAAAAAAAAAAAAAAAAAAAAAGCTGAACATGGTATCTAACACCTTTAATCCCGACTCTAGGGAGGCAGAGGCAGAAAGACCTCTATGAGTCTGAGGCCAGCCTGGTCTACATAATGAACTCTACTGGACAGCCAGAGTTACATAGTTAAGACCCTGTCTCAAAACCACCAAAATAATAAAGATGTAACAATAACAAAATCCTTGCTGGGCACATGCTTTTAGTCACAGCACTCAGGGGGCAGGCAGATCTCTTCGAATTCGAGGCCAGTCTGGTCTACATGGTGAGCTCTGGGCCAGCCAGGGCTATATAGTAAGACCCTGAGTCAAAAAAACTAAACCAAAAGAAAGCCAAAAATTTTCTCATAGCTATTTTTGAAGCATTCAGTGCTTTGTAGATATTATAATCTGTAGATATTATTTAGTTTGTATATTTAGTTATATATAAAATAATTGTTTTATGCACTGTTGGGTAAGGGGCTCCCTAGGTCTTGGCATTTTGTATTGTTTAAAGGTGTTAGATTTATGTGGGGAATGTTTGATTGCTATGATCTGCATGTACTATCAGAACGACTGAGGAGTTCTGGATCAATAAAAACACCTGAGCTCAGACACTCGAGATTCCACTGTCCAGTACGGCATTGGCCATGATAGTGGTTCCCTCTGCTGAGATCTGGCAGGATTTACATCTATGAAAATGCCTCCTTGTCTTCTTTGTTGAGCCACCACAGCGTATTACTACAACAGACCATGCAGCAGCACCTGAACTTTCCCCTGTATAAGCATTCCCAAATGAGAGAAAGGAAAAGGGGAGACATACTAATTTGTTGTTTTTAAGCTCTGAGCAATGTAAGCAAATTACCTATTTAAAGAAGGAAATACAAACACTTGAAAGGAAAAATTAGAGCTAACTTGTTTTGTTTAGATACACATCTTTGAGGGTGCTCTAAGTCCTTTTTGATGCAGTCAGTCGTAGCCTCTGCCTTCCTGTTGCTCTTAGCATAGCCATTTCAGGACAGCCAGCACTTGACCAGCCACCAGCAGCCCTTCTTCTTCCCTGCCCAGAGACAGATGTGCTGGACAGCCTTTATGAAGCCCATCATTAACCAGTCTTCTGCTTTCCCTTTTTTTCTCCTTTTTGTTCCTTTTCCAGAAAAATCCGGAAAGCTCTTTATGCTGACTGTTTCCTCTCTCCTTTGCTGGTGTCATCCTCCTGCAAGGCAGCAGCAGCCTTCCAATGCCAGCCTGACTGCTGGTCCTTGTCTCCAAAGAAACAAAACTACACAAAAGCCTGTGATATTTTCATAGAATCTGCAAACCTTAGATTTGCCCAACTCCTGGCCTAGAGTAGTGTGTGTGTTTATGAACTCCCCCCACCCTGTACAATTAAGCAGGATAAATCAGTTTTAAGACAGAGTTCCTTGGTTTCATTTTGTCCACCCAATCAACTGGAATCACTGGGTCTCATAAAAGATCAGGCACCGTGGAGAGTCCCATGGGGCAGGCCAGTTTGTGTGAGATCTGGCTGAGTAGAGAGCCCTAGTAAATTTCCATTCGGGATTTCAGAGACTACATGGGCTACGTATGTGCAGCTGTCTGAGGCCAGGGGGCTGGGGATAGAAATGTGAGACACATTCCTGCTCTGAAATCTCTGAGAGTTGGTAGGGTGCCCTCAGTTAGCTATCCCTGTCTGGAATACTTTGCTCAAAAAAAAAAAAAAAATCCATTTTCAATATATCAATCCCATTGCCAAGTCATAGATGTTTTCATGGTTAGCCATTTTATGGCTACCATACAGTGTGTGACAATGTAATTTATGGCAATGGCTTTCTCTCCTCCCTTAATTTCTTTCTAAGATAGGGTGTCACCAGGTAGCCCCAGCTGGCCTGGAAATACACAGAAATCGGCCTGCCTCTGCCTCTCTGCACCTCTCCTTAGTGTTTTTTTTTTGTGAAACACTAAGTTTTTATGCTGCAAAGATCACAGCTGAAGTATAAAGGCTAAGTCACACAATGCTTGGTAACTTATTAAACTTCTCGGTGTTCATTTAGCCCTGACAGCCATAACTTGCAGTTTTTAGTTTCCCTTAGCTACAATTCTTCAGCTAATGCATGTGATCTGAGACCTCTGCCAGGTGTGCTCCAGGTGGTCTGAAAGCAAGTTGCTTTCACAGATGCTAAGTGTGGCCAGACTTGACTGTGCCTCGGGAGGATTCCGCCCAGTGCTTCCTTCCCTTGAGTGTCTCTAGACTGCTGAGGACAAAGAGCAGAGGCCCCTGGAGGCCTTTCACTCCTGAGCACACTTGCAGGTCCTAGTAAAGCCTGTCAGAAGCAGCAAAAAGCTTCCAAACAAGTGACTCGAATTCACCCACACAAAACTCTCTGACATAGCCTGGTGTTACTCAGGCTTCCTGTCAGGACATCCTGGCTTGAGACACTGAAAAAGTTAACTGAAAGATGGGAAGACACCAAAAGTTGACCTTAAGACACAATGAAACTTCAGGTTCAACAACAGGTATTAACCCTCAGCCCCACCCCTTCCAGCTTGATATGGTTTCCAATGCCTGTAATTCCAGCACTAGAAAGGGATGAGGCAGGAGGAGTGTGAAATCTGAGGCAGCCTGGGTTGCACAGTGAGACCCTGTCTACAAACAAATTAACCAACTAAAAACCAAACCAAACCAAACCAACCCACTCCACAGTGACAGTTTTTCTTTCATAAGGGCATAATCTAGATCCAGGAGTTTAGCTGAGGGATCTGTGTGTGGATTATGAGTAGATCTGACTCTGTGTAAACAGTCATGGACCACATTTGTCCTGAGGATGTGGAAAACCTGGGTTCAAGCCTCCCTGAAGAAGTGACAATTTCGCACAGCCTGTGGGCCCTGCATGCTTCCTACCTGGCAAAGAGCAGTACTGATTATTCACTATGCTGGATAAGCAATGAGCCTAGGGGTGCTGGGACTGGGGGTGACCCACCAGCACAGCGCTACACTTTAGACTTGTTAGTCAACTGCAGGAGCAGACAGGGCTCACCTAATGATTAATTTACCCAATCATAAATCATAACTTCAGCAGACATTACAAACACACCAAGGCTTAGAGCTCTGTGGGAAACACAAAAGTGAGTGAGCCTTGGTTCACTGTCTTTTTCTATTTGTTTGGCAGTGGTGGGCTTTTTTTCTTTTCTTTTTTTTTTTTTTTTTTGGTGTTTTGAGACAGTGTCTCACTATGTAGCCCTGGTTGTCCTGGAACTCACTATGTAGACCCGGCTGGCCTTGAATTCCCAGAGATACGCCTGCCTCTGCCTCCTGAGTGCTGAGAGGAAGGGAGTGCGGTACGACAGGGGAGGATGAATGGAGAATGAGAACACAACCTGCTGAGGGGCTGTTTTGCAGTGCTAGGGTTCAAACCCTGGACATTAAGGACAGCAAGCACTACCCTGGAGCCCATCCCAGAGGAGCTGGATCTTATGCTTGTTGCTAACAGATTTAAAACAAAGGTAGTAAAACCTGGTCAGTAAAACCTGGAAGAGCCTCTGAAAGGCTTATTGTTGTTTCTGAGACAGGATCTCCTGTCACTAGGCTGGCCTCAAGCTCACTATGAAGCTAAGGATGACCTTGAACTTCTGATCTTCCTGCCTCCAGCTCCCTGAGTGCTTGGGATGAGACCCAGGGCTTCACGTACGCTAGGTAAGCACTCTATTTAAACTGTAACACACTCACTGAAGAGGCTGAAGCAGGGGAACAGCGTGAACTCGAAACAAGCATCTCATGAGTGGAATGTTTGTCTTAAAGACTCAAGGCCACAGGCTCAAACCCCAACATCCCGAATTTACACTTATGGGAAGAGTGGGTCCAGGAAGTCAAGCTATGCAAGAGTCCGGAAAAAGGGCGGAACTACATTAAGGTAGTGCTGGGGGGAAGGAGGAAGTGGCAGCCATCAGGTCAGCTGTGTTACAGAGGCAGCTGCCAGTTGAGGCAAGTATGGCTGCTTTGGTGGTTTCTCATGTGTTCTAAAGCCTCATGTGTTCTAAAGGTGGTTCTGGCCACCTTGCAGATGTGCTCTGGCCCTCAGACTACATGTTACAGTGGTGGTGGTAGGGGGGCGCAGGCAGCACACTTCCCAGTTTCCCCACAGGCTTCTTGTATAATTCACAGGCAGTCCTCTATGCAGTGGAAGCAAGCAGGGAAAATCCTGTTTATGTAAGGAAATCATCAAGTAACTTAAAGTGGCCAGCAAGACGGTAAGGGAAGGGCCCAGCATCCTCTCTTTACACAATGCCTGATCCTGAAGGACCAAGAGATTCCAGTTTAAGTCTTGTGCATAAGAGGGAGTCAGAACTTCAGAGCTAAAATAAGGCAGAGCAGGAGCCCAGCAGAGTCAGCTCAGATCCCATCCTCCGGCCTCCTCCTGTTAGGAGGCCAGTGCATTTCCTCTAACCTTACGGCTGGGTAGGTGGTAACAGGAATGTAAGTGACTAGGTAGAGTTCAGCAGACAGCAGTCCTTGTGTGTTGTGCAGCCCTGTGTCCATTTCCTACCTATCTCTTGGCTTCAAAGAGAGCGTGTGGGACCTCAGTTCAGAGGTCCTGTAGGTTAGTGCAGACCCCTGATGCTGGGTAGGGCGCCCCTTTGGCTTTGTCACGGGGACTGCTGAGACGAGGGCACGTTATCTCATGTTTGATCTTTCCCATCATAAGAAGTAGGTAAGGTGAGATGGCTTTCCAGGTACGGGCTGCTGAGAGCCTGCTGAGGAAATGCATGGGCTCCCCGGGCTGCACAGCCACACGTCTGCACTGACCTCCTCCCTCCATGTTCCCGGCCCCGCACCCTGGGCAGGAGCAGTAGCTGAAAACACACTTCTTTAGTTCTCTTGCTCACTTCTGTTGCAGCCCACAAAGTAACACTCATTTTCTATGGAATTTGTGTTCATACTCAGGGTGAAATTCCATTTTCCTTTCACCACACCTAATGTTCAGAGAATGTGCTCCAGTTGGAGATCTTGGCTTATTTTTTTCTCAGTGAGTCATCCTTACAAATTTATCTCTAGAGACAACACGGTCAGCTCCCCAATTCACAAAGGCCGTTGGGCTTCTTCACTTCTGTGTTTTGTGTTTTGATTTTCTGAGACAGGGTTTCTCTGCTGTAACTCTGGCTGTCCTGGAACTCACTCTGTAGACCAGGCTGGCCTTGGTCACGGAGATCCGCCTTCCTCTGTCTCCCAGTGCTGGGGTTAAAGGGGTGCGCCACCACGGCCTGGCCTCACTTCTGTATTTACTTGCACAAAAATTCATTTAAAATTTGAAATAAAATCACAAGAGCCTGTGTGCTCAGCACTCTGCACAGCCTCCTGTTTGTGGGGCCGTCTTAAGGCATAAGGGAACTAGCTCTTTCCACTGTTAGGGTTACAGTGTGAGCCACTGTGTAGTTTATGAGGTGCTGGGAATCAAACTCAGGGCTTTGCTTGTGGTAAGCAAGAACTTTTACCAACTGAACTACATCCCTTGTCCCCTGCTCTGTTGCCTAGGCGGACCTCAAAATCAGTGGTATATAGGGGGACTTAGCTAAGAAGTTGTACTCTGCAGCCTTCCTTATGGTTGCGTGCTGCTTGGACTTCTGGGAACAGCTCAGAAGTCCTATGAAAAGGCAGTGGCAGTTGGCCTGATGGTTGCTGGGAAGGCTCAGACAGAGGCAGTTAGTGGCAAGGGACACTGAATGGGAAGGCAGCCACCAAACTCAGACAGAGGACAGTTGCTAGGAAGGAAGGCAGCCACCAGGCTGACACAAGGGACAGTTGATAGGAACGCATGTTAGAGGAGAGTTCATGGGATAGAAGATTTTAGAAGTTTGTGCAGTTCTCCAGGTTTAGACAAATAAAGACAGCCAGAATGGGCTATAAAGATTTCTTCCTTTCTAACCTTTTAAAGCTAGGGAGTTGCCGGGCAAGAGAACCAGGAGGCAAAGTTTAGTTATGAGTGAAAAAGTAACAGTTACAATTGCCCCCAACAAACAAGGCTTAAGAGCTCAGCTACAGCATCAGAAAACATTTACAGTGGTCCTCCTGCCCCAGCCTCCAGAGGACTGACATCAATCATGAGCTGCTATTCCCAGCTTAATTTGAAACCATGGTGGCTGAGAAGTTGGTGGGATCAGACACATCTCCAATCTCAGTTACCTGGACAAGAGACTGAGGGCTTCCCCTGTGCTGCCCCTTGGTGTAGTCCTGCCCAACAGGGCCCACATCCTGCTCTAAACAACGATAAAGAGGAACCGGTTCTGCACTTCATCTGCTCCCGAGTTGTTTGACTTTCTCCACAGCACTTGTCACTGCCTGACACACTACATCTTATTCTCATATTCTCCCCCATCTCTCTCTTTATAAGATAGAAACATTTTGGGAACAGAGCTTTCATTGCTGTAGCCAATGCCTAGCCCAAGGCCTGACAGTTGATAAAGGTTGCACAAACGGCTCAGTGAGGACAAAGTTTCCTCTCCCTCTGTTACGACCACTTCCGTCCCCCACTTCAGCCATGTCTTTCCGTGGACTTAGCAGCCTGAGAGCTCAGATGACCACAGGTCTATATCAGTTCCAGTGGCAACTTTCCCAGTGTGGTGCTAACGGTTCCTTTCCATCTCCGGACATCGTGTTCCTCTGCCACTCCTTCCCCTCCCCCAGCCAACTTCCCTTCCTGACCCAGAGGAGCCAGCCTGTGTCTTCATCTAGAATTTCCTACTCTCTGCCTTGTGCGGATATCACTTTCCTGTCCGTGTCTGCGAGAGGCTGACTGTAGACACTGGTCAGCTTGCCTGGGAGGCTTCCTGCTTCCCCTCTGCCCTTTCCCATAGCTCCCCAGCCGGTGCTGATTTGAAGGGCCCAGGTGTGGCCCTGATACTTTTATGCTCCAAGGTGAGAAAGTATCTATGTAGCAAGCCCACAGAACTGGGGTGTGCACCCTAAACACTGGCTGCTGCTGACATACTGAGGACAGTGGGCTGGAGTGCCTTTTCTGCCACAGGAGCCACCCGGCCAAGGAACCGATTGTACTCAAGTTCCTGTGGTAGGTCTGGTTAGGTGCACCAGCATGGCCTCTGACAGCACTTGCTTCTATTCTTCTTAGAATGACCGAACTCCTTTTAGTTCCTTTTTTTTTTTTTTTAATATTTGAAAAAAAAAGTACTTTATGAGTGTTTTGCTTGCTCTGTACCTGTGCACGACTTGTGTGTGTAGTGTACATGAAGGTCAGAAGAGGAAGTCAGACCCCTGGAATTGGAGATGCAGGTGGTTGTGACTCACTGTGTGAGTGCTGGGAACCAAATCCAGATCCTCTGCAAGACGATCATCTCCCTGGCCCCTTGAAGATTCCGATTCTCCTGCCTCTACCTCCTGAAAGTTGGGATTACAGGCATGAGACACCACACTCAGTTTACAAGGCTTTGACCACGCTGGGCAACCGTTCCACCAGCCGACTACATACATCCCAAGCTCTGCAAGGCAGTTTCTGACATAAATGATTAGACTCGGGTACTTACCACTGCTCAAACCTCACCAGTCTGTTCCTGAGGGCCTGTGCCTGGAAGTCTCAGAGGCATGATGGCTGATCCAGGATAGTAATTGCTGCTTTTGCAGCAAAGGCAGGAGGAAAGGTCTCTTTCCACCTACACGGGATTCTATATACCAGGCTCACAAAGTCTCTTTAAATGAAACAGAAGCTGCTTGTCAAGAAGCATCTGCTTACAAAGCTTGGGGCCAAAGAACCACAGCAAAACACGTACACCTTCAATCGTCTGCCTTGTTCTGGGACCTTCTCTGTCCCACATTTGGGCCAAGTGCTTGATAAGGGGGAAGTCAGGACAGTGCATACCTGTAATCCCAACACTAAGGAAGGCTCATGTAGTGGGATCCCGAGTTTGAGGCTAGCTTGGGCTTCACAGTGAGACTGTCTCAAAAATCAGACAATTTGGAGAGGAGGTTGTGTATCAATCCAAGCCTCTGGCTGCTGCCTTCTTTGTCTCCAGTAAGACATATATACGGGCTGCTGTTCAGAGCATGGTGCGAGTCCCTCTCTCAGGCGCTGTGGGTTTGTAGGGGTTGTAGGAGTAGCAGGTTCAGAAAGGATGATTCCTGCTAGATCCTGATATTGAAGAACTTTGCCAAGGGGGCCCTTCCATTAGCCCACCCCTACTGAAGGCCATGAGGGGGAGGGCTGCTCTCTCCCTTTTAAATTTTTACCTCAAATGCTCTTTCATCTGAAATCCAAAGTGGTCTTGTCCTACTAAACATGACAGGAGTGGTCAAGAGGGAACATGGAGGGAAGGCCACAGGATTAGTCATTCTCTCCAGGGGAATCCACTTTTCTCAGCTCAGAGGGCAGTGGATCCCCGATCCCGATCTCGCCTTCTCACCGCCTCAGTTTCTATAAGTCACACTGTGGGGGATAAGCTGCCCTAAGGCACCTTTCAGCAGACAGTCCTGTGGGACCCTGCCTGACTGGCCTTACTCAAGCTACCCAGGGCTAGCTTGCCCTCAGGGGCCGGGACATCCTCTCACCAAGGCTTTGGCACCCCGGGAGGGCAGGAAGTGTGCCTCAAGGCCACTCATGCGTGCTGTGTGGGGGCTGGGCTGGTGTTAGGGTAAACTCTGGTACCCTCTTTGGGCTCTGAGCTGTTCCCACGTTTTGACCTCTTTGACACCGATAGCTCTGGTTTACAGGGATGAGAGAAGCTTTGCAAACATCCAGGGAACAGGAACACAAGCCTTCCTTGGTTTGGTTAAGGTTGGGGAATGCCTGCTCTTAGACACAGAAAGGAAAAGCAAAGTTTGCGAGGTTCCAAAGTAAAGGAAAGCCAAGACTCATGTGCCCATCTCTCTGCTCGAGGTACTAGGTACCTGATAGCAGAGCCTAAATAAAGCATGCCTTGATCCTGAGGCCGGATGTGGCTGCACTGTCGAAATGTCCACAGCAGGAAACAGCCTCAGACCCAACCTGGAGGCCTCAGGACAGCCTGCGGAGTAAGAGGAGGGGCAGCCGTTCTAAGTCCCTTCCTCCGGCCCTCCTCCTTTCAGCCCTTTATCCCCTCCCACAGCCCTTCCTTCCTCACCCAACCCCCTGCCCCCCTCCTTTAGCCCTTCCTTTCCACTTCCTTCCGCCCGTCTCCTTTACCCATCCCCCCTCGTCCCCTCCCCACCGGCTTCGTACTCGCGGGCGCCACGTCCCCAGCCCCGCCCAGGCGAACGGCGCAGGGAAACCCGGTGACGTCACCACCCGCAGCGCCCTCCTTCCCGCGCTCTCCAGAAAGGACGCGAAGGTGGTGACGTGTCCGGAGCGCCAGCGCGGCTGCGCACAAGGAGGCGCGGGACCAACCTGCGGCGCCGCCTGGCGGAGGGTCGGCGGCGGTGTGGCTGGAGCCGACGCGCGCGGGAGCGCGGTGACGTCATCTGGCGGGGCCGCGCGGCCGCGTGCTGCGCCGGCCTCCCCTGTGTCTGTGAGGGCGGAAGCGTGGCCTCATTTCTTGTTTACTTGGTCTCCCCAGACAGCTTGGCATCGTCGCGCTGCGGGTTATGGGAAGGTTGAGGGCCAGGAAACAAGACAGGAGACTGTACTCACGCTCAGACTTTGTCGTCTACCGAAATTGTGTCTCAGGGGCAGAAAGCACCATCTCATGCAACAAGAGCGGTTCACACGCTTTTTGTGTAGACGAGGGCAAATCCAAGTAGGGCGGGGGAAACAGGACGGGGGCCATGCGCTCCCCTCGGTACCCACAACCCCCCTGGTCAGGAGGCGACTTTGTTTTTCCGAGTGCAGTCTTCTGCAGAGCACTTCAAACAGTATCTGGGTGCCTCCTAGAAATGGGGTCTCGGACCTTGCCCTGGTCTCACTATAATAGCCTTGCCCGGCCTGGTTGGTACTACAGAGACTAGGCTGCTCTCGAAAGCGTGCACCATCGTGACTGGCCAGAATATGCATTTCAACTAAGATCCCCGAGTGAGTCCTATAAACACTCAAGTTTGACATGCTACTGTGCATCAAGCCTTACTGTGGAAGCTGTAATACTAGAGCCACAGGCCTGCCCCAAGTTGAGCAGGAATGAAGACAGTCTGACAAACCTGGCCTCAGGGTTCCTAAGGCCTGGTCACATTGCTTGTCCAGCCCTCTCTCCGAATAAACAGGCATTCCTTGCATTTTTTGTTTTTTATTGTTTTTGGAGCTCGGTTTCTGACATCTGCAATTGGAAGGGAGCTACTTCTGGCTTTCAGCTATTTAAAGACAACGGGTTATAAACATTCTCATCAAGGGGCAGGAGCGATGAGTCAGCAATTAAGATCACTGGGTTCCCAGCACCTACATGATGGCTCACAACCATTCCTAACTCCAGTTGAAGATTCTTCAACAACCTCTTCTGATTTCCCGGGGCACCAGGCATCCATATGGTGTTCATGTATACACGTAGGTTGCGAGGCCCACCAGGTCACCACCTCCTGATGGGTAGGCCCTGACCTCAGCTCTTACGTAGTTCCTGATAATTCTCATAAAACCCAGAAGCCAGCTGCTGGCTAATCAGAGTTTCCCCTGAGGCTGGCTCTCTCTCTCTCTCTCACTAGATATGCTCACTTCCCAGGAACCCCTCATTTCCCTGCCAGATGTAATGAGCCAATCCAGTAAGTACTCATGCTCAGGTTCTGACCAATTGGAGAGATCCCCCTAGTGACTGCTGTTTCAGGTAAAAACCCCTGTGCACCCACTTTTTCCTGTTTGACTACAAGGTAAATTCCCCAAAGGTTTTTAATTGTAAAATCATGACAGTGGCAGTACCACTTGGAAAACTAGCAACACTGTACTTTATTTGAGTATGATTGGAGTTCTTAGGCAGATCCTTTGCGTTCTTCTCTGCCCAAGATGTCATTAACTTTCCAACACTGTTAGCTAAGGTCCAGTGCTGCGGACTTCTTAGAGAATTACAGAAAAACCAGCCGCAGGTGGATCCATGATAAGGCCAATGAGCTGGACTTTTGTTTTCTTTTAAAACTCTGGTCAGAATTAAGTGCCCAGTTTATAATGAAGACTGTACACAGCAGCGCCAACAGGCTATTTACAAATTTCTTCTACAGAATCCACATGGATGCTCTGAGCAACTGCATCTTAGCTAAGTGCAGTTCATTATAGGGACTGTATTCGTGCTACTAGGATTTACAAGTGGTCAGGGGTGGGGATGTGCAAACTCTGCAAAATACTCTCAATTTGCCTCAAGGGAAAGTGATAGTGGTCAGAGGGGCCAGCTCCAAAGGCTGGTCTAGGGATGGCCGTGGGTCTTGGTAGTCAGCCACATGTCCATTCCGGTGGTGACCATACTCAAACTTGATTCGAAGCTCACCAATCTTGGATTGTGGGAGGATATCTGGGATCCACTCGATGATAAAGGGTGTTGGCTCCTTTTGATCTGGGGAAGTGTTACCTACAGAGGGGAGAAAGGGAGGCTAATTAGTATGGGTCCACTTGGCTTTAATACAGACTGTTTCTTGGTTTGTTTTTGAGACAGGGTTTTCCTGGAGCCCAGGATGTCCTCGCACTCAATGTGAGGTATGTAATAATTCTGGGTCTGCGCTTGCAAGATGTTTAGTGTAAAGGCGCTTGGGGCAGCAGTCTGGAAGCTTGAGCTCAAGCCCCTGACCTTATATAAAGTTGGAAGGAGACAATCAGCTCCACAAAGTTGTCCTCTGGGCACCATATGCCTGGTGACGCACACACTCCGCCTTTGTGCGTGTGCGAACACGCACAGAGACACAGAAAATTAATAACAATTTTAGGTTTTATTGGTGTTACAGGCTAAACTGACAGCTGGATATGAAATTAAATGACTGCCTTTTGTCAGATAAAAAAGTGGAGAGTTTAGCCAGGCACTGCATGGGCCAGGAATCCCAGATTTTGGGAGGCTGAAGAAGGTGGATAGCAAACTCAAGTCTATTCTGTAGATGGCAAACAAACAAACAAATAAATAAATAAGAAGCCTTTCAGGAGAAAAAAAGCTAAAATATGTACATATGGGAGAGGTGGTTCTGTGATTAACAGTGTTTGCTGCTCTTGCATAGGACCTGTTTCCCAGCAGCCACACTGGTTGGCTCTCAACCACCTAGAACTCCAGCTCTAAGGGAACTTCTGAGGGCAACTGCACACACTAAAATACAAACAAACCTTTAAACATATGGAAATATAAACAAACAAGAAGCAAAAGGCTCTAGCAGCAATGTACATAGGTATACCTTTTCTCTCAGAACTTGGGCTCCATAAGCTAATGACATTTTATGGACTTCACTCTCTTCATTTTATTCCCAGACAGGCAGCCTTTCTGAGCCCCATCCTTTCACCGTGTCAGCTCTTCCCTTCTCACAATGGCCAGGAAGGAAGCACTCTCATGAGGAACCTGGGGCTTGTGACATGGGGCTGCAAAGCCCTGTGCATCAGGTACTGTCTGGCTCATCTGGCAGATATCACAGCTTCCATTTCAAGATGCAGAGCTGCTACGACTTCACTTAAATGCCAGTGAGAACAGAAAGTGCTGAAAGTTCACCAGGAAGCCCACCAACACAACTGGCAGCATCTGGGGGCTAGTATATGACAGGTGGTGCTGAATCGCAGGTGGAGGGTACCCTGCCTGGGCTCTGTTATCAACAGCTACTCTCATTCACAAATGGTGGCCGTGTGGGAAGGCAGGAAGAAGCCTTATCCATCCCATTTGTGTCCAAGTGGAACTTGTACCTACCAAAGAATAAGCAGCCCCAATCTCTGCCCCTTTGAAAATTTCATACACACCTGTACCCGTGGAACCGATGACTAAAAAAGAGTGATTAAAGCTGACTAACAAGGGCAGAACATTCCAGAAGGTGCAGTTTGCATGAGGAAAGCAATGTGGATGGGTAAGAATAAAAAGGACCTGCGAACCTGTTCTGGGAGTCTGAGTGAGACAGTGTTTCTTTATGTAGTCCTGGCTGTTCTGGACCTTTGTGGACCAGGCTGGCCTCTCTGCCTCTAGAGTGCTGTGATTAAAGGTGTTTACCACTATGCCCAGCTTGTAACAACATACTCTTAACAAAGAAGGAGGAAGAGACTGACAGGGTCCAGCCATCAGCTAGGAGGGACCAGGGCAATCTATTAAAATTCTAGTGCAGATACATTTCATTCAATTTTAAATAAGAAACCGGACTGGACTTAGTGGCCCACAGCTTTAATCCCAGTCCTTTTTGGAGGCAAAGGCAGATGGATCTCTGTGAGCTTGAAGTTAGCCTGGCCTACATAGCAAGTTCCAGGCCAAGCCAGGGTTACATAGTGAAACCCTGTCACAAGCAATGAGGCAAACGAAACAAACAGAACAGGGCCGATAAGTGACCTTAGTGGCTAAGAGCACTTTCAGGGAGCCTACTGACCTGAGTTCAAGCACCCAGGACCCACATGGAAGGTGAGAACCAACTCTTGCATGTTTGAATCAAACATTTTTGAATCAAAACCCATGTTTGAAAGAGCTCTCTACCCACCCCTAAATAAATTAAATGTAAAGAAAGTAACAAATTAAAAACAAAAAACCCTCGATGGGGTTAGAAAAGGAGAAAGAAAAGGAACTAGAGGAATCAAAGGACGAGAAACCAGTGCTGCTGTATCTATTAAAAAAAAATCTCAAGAGCTACTGAGGTTGCTCAGAGGGCAAAGGTGCTTGCCCACAAGCCTGATGACCTGAGTTAAATTCCCAGAATCCTCTTGGTGAAAGGAGAGAATTAACTCCCATAGTTTGCCCTCGGACCTCTCTCTATATGCTCACTGGTATGCACATACCTCCCCCTAAGTAAGTAAGTAAACATGTAACACATGGATGGGTCCCACCCCAAGGTGCACAAAATAAATTAAAAAACCCACTGATGGCTTTATGACATAAAGCAGATTAACCACAGTGAGGGCAGAGCCAGACTGAGAAGAGAAACCAGCAAAAAAGGGTCAAGTTCAAAGACACAGAATAGAAAATCTGCACAGTTCCACAACACAGTTCAAACCTCCATTATGCCAAAAACCATGGTACTGGCATACGCATCTAGACAGACTGATGGAATTTCCCACCAATAACAAGAACACAAGGAAGTAGATTATGTTTTGCTTTGGTTTTTTTTTTGAGACAGGGTCTGTGTAACCTTGGCTGGCCTGGAACCCACAGATCTGCCTGCCTCTGCCATCTGAATGCTGGGATTAAAAGCAAGCACCACTACACTTAGTTTAGTAAGAGTTTCTTATATTAAATATTAGACATCAACCAATGACCATCTGGAAGAAAAAGAAGATGCTTGGAACATTAACAACACACACAATAACGAACTCCAGTGGATCAAGAATTTACATGTGATAAGACATGTAGGCTATAGACTGCTTTTGAAAAATTCGATATAAGGGGGCAAGGAGATGGCTTAGCAGTTAAGAGTATAGAGCTCTTTCAGAAGACCTGGGTTCAGTTCCCAGCACCCACAATGGGTGGACCTGATGCCCTCTTCTGGCACTTGTGGGTACCCATGCACATGGCATAAACGTACACAAACACAAATGCATACTCATAACATTTTTTTGGAAGGGCCATCAGGATGACTCAGCAGGTAAAGGAGCTCTCCATTAAGCCAGATGACTTGAGTTCAATGCCCAGAACCTACTGGAGAAAACGGATTCCTCTAACCTCCACATACATGCTGTAGCAGATGAAAAACAGATACGTAAATGTAAATAAAAAATTGAAAAATAACACTGACTATATACTTGGAGAGTGGTACAAGACCAGGGGAAAAGTAGCTAAGGCATGAGTCAATGTTTCAGAGACTTTTGATGTAAAGACGAGTATTAGCCACACATGGTAAATTACCTTCATTCTCTGCACTGGGAGGCAGAGGCAGTCAGGTCTCTAATTTCAAAGACCAGTCAGGGCTACACAGTGAGACCCTGGAGAGAGGAGGAGGAAAGGGGAGTGGAGTGGAGGGGGAGGGGGGGGAGGGGGAGGGATAGAAAACTGAGAGGTTTATTCAGAAACTACTGTGATGCTGCTGTGGAGGTCTGCAGGGGTTCTACTGCTTCTTTCCTGAACTCTCCACAGTGCATACATGTTAAGCTGCTGTTCAGAAAGCACCAGCTCAAAGGAGACGAACACCCTTTCTTAAGTTCTTACAAAACAAGCGCCTCAGACAGCCCCAAGAAAGGTGACCCTTAAGGGAGAGGTGCTTCTGAAAGTCACTTACCAACTTTGAGGAAGGTTTTCAGCTCCAAAGGCCTCAGCACAGGCTGCTTCTCTATGCGGCCATAGGTTTCTGCTATGCTCTCCACTTCCACTTTAGGGCATTTAAACAGCTCGTAAGTCCCATCCCTGTTCTGGATAAAGCTGCGAGTGATTTCCAGGGGCATCTGGACACAGACAAGATAAGAAAGGGAGACATGGAAATCTTGACATACATGCAGCTTGGGTGCCATTAAGTCTCTTACGATTCTTTTTATCTTTTAAAAATATCAGTTGTATTATTTATGTATGTGTGTGTGAATGAGAATAAGGACACGGCTGCTCCTAGGGACGGCTGAGGAAGAGTTTTACTGTAGATGCAAGGGACAGAAGTCCAGTGGCATCTGGAAGGGTCCAGACAGAACCAGACCATGAGAGGTGGTGAGGGGAGTGAGAGGAAGAGAAGGGGAGGGAACCAAGAGAACCAAGAGCAGAACCAAGAGAGTGTGTAACCAGAATGTCTGAGTTATATAGGAAAGGGAAGCAGGGGGAGGGCAGCCCAGTCCCTGCGCTGGAGATTTTAGGGTAGGGGCGGGTTAAAAAGTGCTGGGAGGAGCCACAGTGATTGCGTGAGACTTGACCCAAGTTTCTTTGTGAGCAGTGTGTATACCTCTCATGTATGTGGATGCTCAAAGAAGTCAGAAGGAAGAGTGTTGGAGCCCCTGGAACTGGAGTTACAGTTACATGGCAGCTCACTGCCATGCGGGTGCTGAGAACTGAACCTGGGTCCTCTGCAAGTGCAGCAGTGCTTTGAACATTTCCGCTATCTCTCTAACCCCATGACACTCTTTTTATCTTAAGTGCAGGCACGTTAATAAACTGTGTTTTGTACAGTCTTTTACAAATACTTCTTATTTTGTATCCTATGTATATATGTATGTGTTTATATGTGAATGTGTACAGATACATGAGCCGAAATATGCACACGAGAGAGAGAGAGAGAGAGAGAGAGAGACACACACACACACACACACACACAGACAGACACCAGATGAGGATGAAGAGTGCTACTCTATTACTCTCTACCTCAAAACAGGGTCTCTCGCTGAACCTGGAGCTGGCTGGTACTTCACTATGCTTGGATTGAGCCACCCAACAGGAGAATGACCTGAGCAAATCAGCGAATTCTTTGGAGAAAACACAGTAGATGGGGCTGAAGAAGGAGCCAGCTAACAAAGGGCGCTCAGGAACCAGTGTCCAGGCAGCAGGACTCTTGCCCCTCACTTGTGGTGGCCCAGGGGTCTTTGGTGCCTCCCTGAATGCCACTGCCTAGGCTAGAAGCTGGATTTAACGTTCTCCAAGTATCTTCCGTGCTACTCTGGGGCTCTTCCAGGGCTCACACATAAGTTGTGCAGCCACCAAAAACCTTACTTCTCTGTAAGTGCTTTGTTGTTAATCTATGCATAGATGCATATTCTCAGAGAGAGACACCAGACAGAGGATGATTTTTTTTTTTGTATGATGCTTTGTCATTAATCTAATCTTTTTTTGTGTCTGCTTTTTGAGACAGCCTCACTATGCAGTCCTGAACTACAGGTTTCAGCCCTTGCTGCCCAAGTACTAAGGTTCAAAGTATGAGCTACAAAGCCTGGCTAAATCAACCTTCTTGTATCAGAGTCACACTATGTTGAATTTTCCTGAAATATCCTACGTCTGTAGGAAGGAAGAAATCTCTCAAAAATTTCAGATCTGCTTCAATAAAATATATTTAAAATGCATGGTGTAGGGCCTGTGCGATGGCTGAGTCAGTACTGGTGGCTGTCAAGGCTGTCAACCTGAGTTCAACCCCCAGAACCCACAGAGCAGAAGGAGGGACCAACTCCCACAAGTTGTTTTCTGACCTCTACGTGCACATGTGTACACGTACATGCACATACAAACACACTAAATAAATAAACAGATAAATGTAATAAAATATTCCATGTATCCCTGGTGAAAGAGAATAAGTACAGGTCATCAAATTAGTTTGTGGAGGAGAGCTTAATTACACTGGACCCCGTGACTTCACAAATGGAATGCCATCTAATACCATCAATATCGGTGTTAGCACCAAGCAGAGAAGTCTAGGATCTTCATAGATACCAGGATATCATGAGTTAATTTGCAAGAAAAATTCTGTTGTTTTTTTTCCCCCTTACTTGGTAGCTATGGCTGGTCTGGAACTCACCATGTAGACCAGGCTGACCTCTGACTTGTGAGTGTTAGAATTAAAGGCATGCACCACCATGTCTGACTAAGTTGGTTGAGCTTCAGGACAATGAAAGACCACGTCTCAAAAATTAAGGTGGATTGTGACCGAAAAAGACACCTAACGTGAACCTCTAGTCTTCACATCCACATGTACAAGCGTGCATGTGTACCTGCACATACACAGGCATAACACACACACGGCTCCTGAGGAATAAACTTACCTCTGGGGTGTCTAAGATTTGTTTAACTTGCAGAATGTTGGTGATGTGCCAGGTGTACTTGGAAAAGGTTCCCAGTGGCAAGGCATCTTTCCGAACAAAAGCTGTGGTGAAAAGGAAGGGACAAACTTGAATACCAGAAAGCAGTGTTGTCCCAGGGTACTCGCTACTCGGTGTCCATCTCACTGCAGTGCAGCTGTTCTCACAGATCTGAAATTCTACTTGTTCTGAAAGTGTGAAACAAGCTAGCACAGTGGTTCTCAACCTGTGGGTTGTGACTCTTTTGGGGATCAAATGGCCCTTTCACAGGGGTTGCCTAAGACCATCTGCATATCAGATATTTACATTATGATTCACAGAAGTAGCAGAATTACAGTTATGAAGTAGCAATACAAATAATTTTACGGTTGGGGTCACCACAGCATGAGGAGCTGTGTTACAGGGTCGCACACAGCACTGGGAAGGTTGAGAGCCACCGCTCTAGCAGACACTGACAGACCAAATGATAAGGACCTCCACCACGGAAGTCTCCGAGGCTTCTTCAAGATGCTCATTTTTTTAGACCTTAGAAACTTGTTTACATGCTTTTTGCCTTTGTTGCTGCTTCTTTTCTGTAGTGCTAGGATGAACACAGGCCTCTGGGCTACTTACTGTTCCTATGTCTGGTAGAGCTTTGTGCATAGTACTCCATTCTGAAACCCTCTTACAACATGAGAGTGCCGGCCTACTCTCCACCTGCATGTGGAATTAAAGCAGCTCCACCAGAGGGCCCACAGCACAGCCGGGGGACTCACAGAGCTATATGTGAGGCCTCGAGTTTGATGGCTTCAGAATCATACAGATAAGCTGTGAAAAGGAAGGTCGTAGGGGATCAAAGCATCAGGAGTGCAGAGCTTGCACTATTCAAAATGGACTCTCACCTTCCAAAGCCACTGTTATATTACACAGCTTACTTTAGAAACACCCTTGCTTTCTAGCTATCATCACTTTTGGCTATTGGCCACCTGATGATTCTTTATTTTTTGCTTTATTTCTAAAAAGTTATTCTAATAATAACATCTCCCTTTTACAGAACTTAGGAGTGTCTAAGGAAAAAGTTTGTGATGGTTAAACTTGTTTGTTGGTTTTTTTTTTGTTTGTTTTTTTTAAAGATGGGGGTTTCCCTATGTACCAATGACTGGTCTGGAACTCATTACGTAGATCAGGCTGGCCTCAAACTCCTAGAGATTTACCTGCTTTTGCCTCCTGAGGGCTTTGATTAAAAGCATGTGTCAATATACTTGGCATAATGGTTAATCTTGAGGGCCACCCTGATTGGATTTAGAATCAACAGCACAAGGTGTTGAGGCAGATGCATGAGGCAGTTTCTAGGTTATGCTGAGGGAAGAAGATCTACCCTAACTGTGAGTGGCATCATTCCACAGGCTGGGGTCTCAAACTGAATAAAAAGGAGAATGCAAGCTAAGTACCACTATTAACCTGTTTCCCAGCTGTAGTGTGACCCCCTACCTCATTTCCCTAGTGCCATGCCTTCTCTACCATATGGACTGTATCCCCTCAAATGGTGAGCAAAACAAACCCATCTTTCTTAAGTTACTTCCTGTTAGGGTATTTCATCACAGCAGCAAGTAACTATTACATAAATATTAAGAAGTGAGGCTGTTGATCTGAAAAACCTATTGTAGTTCATGGGCCTTTGGAACTGGTTTATGGGAGGAATGTGGAAGTTTGGCTCTGTGGGCTAGAGAAGCCCTAGAGTGCTCTAAGTTAATGGCCCATTTTGGTAGGAAGTGTGGGAGATGTGTCAAGAGAAGCCTGCTCATGTGCCTTCAGAGGGGAATGAGGACTCTGTCAGGAACTAGGTCAGTAGGCATTCATGTTATATTCAAAGAAGCTGATTACATTTTGCCTGTGTCCCAAGAGCTTAAGTGCGGCCAGATTCAAAAGGAGTGGACTACTTGTTTATCTCAAGACAGGATGGCTATAGGTCCCTGCTTATTCAGGCCCCCAGAGGGAAAGAACAAAAAAGGAGCAGAGAAGATGTGAAACGTGTGCAGTTTGTCAAGGAAAAAGAACATGAGTGAGCTTAAAGTTAGAGACAATGCAGGGTTGAAAGCTTTAACTTCGGTTAGAGCCATTAAAAAGAAACATGGTTCTCTGCACAACAAAATAGGGCTCCGGAGGGCAAGACCCCATACATCAGAGCCTCCATCTTGTGAAAGTACAAATTCATTACAAAGAATAGTCTAAATTAAGGGTGCCATGGAAAGGGTTCCCTGATCAAAAACTGCCTAGAAGTGTTTCCTCATAGTCAGCACACAGTAGCCACCGCACTGTGGAGGAGGCCAGGTCCATCCTAAGTTGGCAGCACTGCCCACAAGATTTGCAGGTATTAAAGATGCAAGACTGAGGGAATCATGGGACTCTTGTATCATGGTTTCAGAGAGCTACTAAAGACGGGTAAAATGTGGCATGGTTGGTGGTCCTGAGTAGAGGTATGAAGGTAAAGCCTAAGTTGTAATGAAGAAACCAGGATGTTGAAGATAACAGGACCATGGGACACTTGTGGAGGAAAGCTGCAGACATGGAGTCAAGCCAGGGCGAGAGAGAGGCTATGTGTCCTTAGACTGGAAGGGTGCAGCTCCCCAGGCCCTTTGGAGCCCTAGATCCCCAACATCAAAGTATAGGATTTGGTGTTGCCCTGACGGGCTCTGGTCTTGTTTTGATCCAATCATTCCTTTCTATGCCCCAATTCTTCCATTTTGGAATAGGGTTGCTTATCCTATGCTATTGTATATTAGATGTAACTTGGTTCCCATTTTATACATGTTCACAGTTAACACTGACTAGAGTCCTAGATGAGAACGGTTGGAACTGTTAGAGCCTATCAGAACTTATGTTGTTGAGCTGAATGCATTTTGTATCATGAGATGGCCAAGCACCTATGGAACTAGAGATAAAATGCCATGGTTTATAGTGATGTGCTTTGTGTCAAGTTACCAGTGGGTGGTTTTGTGATGGTTAATTCTGTCAACTTGATAGGATTTACAATCGTCATGGAAACAAGCCTCTGAGTATGTCAGGGAGTTTATAGATTGAAGTGAAAAGACCACATCTAAACATGGGTGGTACCATTCTATGGGTTAGAGTCCTAGACAGAATAAAAAGGAGAAAGCAGGCTGAATACCAGCATTCATTTTTTCTGCTTCCTGTGGGTGCAATGTGATTAGCAGCTTCCTCCTGCTGCCACGAATTCCTCACCATGAGCCAAAATAAACCTTTCTCTCCTAAAGTTGCATTCTTGGGGTATTTTGTCACAGCAACCAGAAGAGTAACTAACATAAGGTTTTTAATTATTGTTGTTTTTTTGTTCTAATCTTACGAGTGGGGGCTTATTCTAACAGTATTCACAAAAGAATTATATCCTTTATTTTTCTGTTTTTTTTTTGAGACAGGGTTGCCTCGGGGTAGCCCTGGCTGTCTTGGAACTTGCTCTGTACACCAGGCTGGCCTCCAACTCAAGAGATTCACCTGTCTCTGCCTCCTGAATGCTGTGATTAAAGGTGTGCACCACCATGCCTTGCTGGAGTTACAGTCTTTTTGTTTGTTTTTGGTTTTTCAAGACAGAGTTTCTTTGTGTAACAGCCTTGGCTGTCCTGGAACTTGTTTTGTGGACCAGGCTGGGCTCAAACTCACAGAGATCCGCCTAGCCTGCCTCTGCCTTCTGAGTGCTGGGATTAAAAGCATGCACCACCACTGAAATTATATTCTTAATGTTCTACTGGAAATGCTTCCTCTGGACCAAGGTTTCTGGAAAGCTCCCCTCTGGACTTCTGTGAGTTTGACACAAATGCCTTCAAAGAAGCGGGTAAGCAATCATGTCTTAACCATCAGTTAAGGCTCTGCTTAGAGAGTAGAATCTAAGTTCCATTTGTATACTGATGACATAACTACTGACGTCCCTTTAGGTTTTGGTCACTGGGGCTGCAGATGTTTTTGTGAAAACTGTACCACACCTAGAAGTATCAAACAGTCTTTGCTAGTCACTTACCAGGTTTACATTTCTGGAACGTTCCCATTCACTCTTACTGGAAGAAGAATCTGCTTTGGAGTGTTGGTCACTGTTCTAAGAGCTAATTAACACAAGTTTCATGCTCCAATAATGCGCCCGGATGTGCTAACCCTGAAAGTCCCACACAGATTTTTCCACTCTAAGGTCACAATTGCTACTGCTCTTCCCCAGGGAGACTCCGCACCTGTGGTGGAGTTGGGGAGCCGCTTTTTTGCACTTCCTATGGATATTCTCTGTTGCAGGGCATCAAAAAAGGACTGAGGAATGTGGAACACCAGGGGCTCTGGTTTGCCTGCAGAAAAAAGAAGGACGTCATTTAAAGAGATTGGTTATTTTCTTATGTGCAAGGAGAGGGGAAAAGAAAGGAATGAAAGGGTAGTAATCAGCTCAGCACCTAAGGGCACCTGCTGCCAAGCCTGATAACCTGAGCTCACTTCGTGACTCACATGGTAGAAGAAGAGAACCAACTCCTGCAAGTTGTCTTCTGATTGCCACACATTGGCCATGGCATGCATGTGCCTCTCTCACAACCAAATAAACGTGAAAAAGAAAAAAACAAACAAACCAGGTTTCTGTATTCAAAGGCAAAAGGGCTGACGGGCCTTCCACAAACCGAGGAGTGCATCAGCCTTGTCCTTCATCCCTTGCTCATAACACACTTGTTCTCCACCAGGGATGACTTTTCAGTTGTGTCACTAGCACCAGAGCATACATCTCCCCACGAAGGGCACATGAATGAGAACAACAAAGGGCCACTGAGCAGCCTCTGGCCTGCCTCTCTGCCCAGGCACATACCGGCTGCACTCACATCTGAGCAAAGTGGAGGGCTGCTCTCACCTGCACGGTCAGGGCCATGAGTGCGAAAGATTACAGGGTTGGATGTTACAGGTCCAGTCAGCATCAGTCTGACTATGACTTCAGGGCACATTAAATATCTCTTAAAGTAATTTGGATGAAGAAAAAGTCAACCAAGTTCTGAGTAGGAGGTGAATGGGCTCAGTTTTCTTAATCCTAGTAGAATATCTAAAGCCATGGATAACAGAGCTGTGGCTCACTTGCATTTACCCAAGAGAGACTTTTTTTGCTTTCTGAGACAGGGTTTCTCTGTTGTAACTCTGGCTATTCTAAAACTCATGCTGTAGACCAGGTTGGCCTTGAACTCACAGAGATCCATCTGCCTCTGGCACGCAAGTGTTTCTGATATTTTTTCTCAATTAGCTGGCTGGCCTCTAATTCACTACGTGTGAGATCTTGAATGGATTCTCCTAATGAAATTACAAATGCAGGTCATCATATCCAGCTGGCTTTGCTTACTTTTATTGACTATAGAAGGCCAATGTCAAAACTCAGTGCGAGGCGTGTACAGATGCACGTGGGTTCATGTGTGCAGGCTTATATGTACTTGTATTGCAGGTGTGTGGAGGCCAGAGGGGAACTTCAGGTTTTCTTAGGACCATGTTCCTGTCTTTGTTGTCTATTTTTTGCTCATTAAAACATTTTAAAAAGGTTTATTTTATGTATACGAGTGTTTTCCCTGCTTTTGTATGTGCATTATGTATGTACCCGAGGAAGTCAGAAGGTGTCAGATCTCCTGGAACTGGGGAGCCACCATGTGGGTGCTGGGAACTGAGCTCATGTCCTCTGTAAGAGCAATAAATGCTCTTAACAGCTAAGCCATCACTCCAGTCCTGTGTGTGTGTGTACACGCAGGCCATGGCACACACAGAGGAAGAGGTCAGAGAAAAGTCTGCAGAAGTCAGTTCTGTCTACTGTGAGTCCCGGGGATTGAACTCAGGCCGCCAGTCTTGGTGGCAAGTGTCTTTACTTGCTGAGCCACCTCATGCCTCCCCACCTCCTAGAACTTGATTTGTGAGACAGGGTTTCTCAGTAAGGCCTGAAGCGTTAACTAGTCTAGGGGGCTGGCCGCCCTCTTAGCACTGGGACTATAAAGTCACACCGTTTAACCCAGTTTCTCAGGCGGGTTCTGGGGTCAGAATGGTCCAAATGCCTCAGTTCTTCATTTGGACAGATCTAGGAACCTGCATTAGGAGCTCTGCTGGACAAAGCACCAACGAAAGCGGCTGGCGGGAGAAAGGCTTGTTTGGGATCACAGTTAAAGGCGCAGGTTCGCCTAGTGGGCAAGTCATGGCAGCAAAAGAGGCTCTGTGGACAGCAGCAGTGCGAGGTGGTTGGTCCCATCACAACTAAAGTCAGAAAGCAGAGAGATGAGTGCTGATACTGCACTTCTTGCTTCCATCCCAACTCATAGGGCAGCGTCACCCACTCAGTTAAATCTGTCATCCTCCTCACACACATCCAGCAGTGTGCTTCTGGGTGAACCAACCAGATCAAGTCCACAATGAGGACGAACTGCCACACAATCCACCTGGAATGAGCAAGGTGGGCAAGCACTACAGACTCTCCTCTGCGGACCTCCCTGGGGCTCCAGGAGGCTTCACACCACACTCTGACCCAGCCTGTGTGCCCCAGCCTCCCTCAGTTTAGTTTCACAGTTTAGGCTTTCCTTGAGCCTTCCCCTCCTTGCTTTGATGTACATCTAAAGCTCTGGCGTCTGCCACACCAGGCATGAGCGCAAAGACAAGGACCCAGGCAGACTACAGTTTTTATCTGCTGTTCATTTTTCTCCTAACTCTAAATTCACTTTCTTGGTCCTGTATTCCAATTACAATTAAATTAATTATTTAATTATGATTCTTTATTTCTTTCTACGTTAATGTCTACTTTCTTCTTTGTTGATTGTTTTTATGTTACATTTATTTATGGGGGAGGGGAGGACGTGTGCGCAGTGCACATGCAGTGATCAGAGGACGACTTGTAGGAGTTGGCTCTCTCCTTCTGCGGCGTGGATCCTGGGGCTCAAACTCAGGCTCCCAGCTTGGTAGCGAGCGCCTGTGCTGCTGAGCCATCCGGCTAACTCATTGTTTTCTTAGTACTGGGGACTTGTGTATGCAAGACCCATGCTCTCTCATTAAGCCGTACCTCACTCCAGTCTTCTTTAACACAACAAGAAAACAAGGCCTCACTCTGGGACTCGGGGCAACCCTCCATCCAGCCTTAGTGCGGCCACACCTGGCTTGACTTTTACTTTCTTGTGGCACGGTGCTCTCAGAACTCAAGTTCACTTATTTTTCTATGAATCAGAGTAGAACTACTGCATACCCCTTCGATGTCTCCTACTTCCAGCAGTACTTACCGTCAAACTGGTAGTGCATGGTTTGATGGATGCGCTCTGTGACACTGGCCAGCCAATCTTGGAAGGACAAGGTCACTTGTGCCTCATCTAACAGCTGACCACAGACTAGAAAAAGGAAAAAACAAAACGAAACAACTGTTTTTAAATTAGCTTTTCCTTTAAAAATAAATTACTAAAGCTTTAAACAGTCAAGTAGTTTATATAGAAAAAAAATAAAACTTAAATATAGAGAAAATAAACTAAGTGAAATAGGTTCCAACACTTTTTCTTTTTTAACTGAGGTATAACAACTATATATTTTTATGATGTCCATTGTGATAATATTTTTATTTACGTGTATACACGGGTACCTACATATCTGTATATGTACCATGTGCATGCAGTGCCCTCTAAGACCAGCAAGGTCACTGAATCCCCTGAAGCTGGAGTTATGGATGCTTGTGAGCTACCCAATGTGAATTCTGGGAACTGAACTTGAATCCTTTGCAAGAATAGCAAGTGCTCTTAACTTCTAAGCCATTTCTTCAGCCCCATAACAAACTTACAAAAAAAAAATCTATTTATACTGGGCATGATGGTACATCCCTATAATCCCAGCACTAGGGATGTAGAAGCAGGAGAATGGTATGTTTCAGGCACACCTGGGATATGTAACAAGTTTGAGGCCAGCCTGAGTTACATGAGAGACTTTGTCTCAAAAGAACAAAATTAAATTTATTTATAAAAGTGAATGGAAGCCCTCAGGACTTAAGGTTTAAGACTATTAACCACAGGCTGGAAGGATGACTTGGCAGTTGAGAACACTTGCTGATCTTCCAGAGCACTCTCATTTTGATCCCAGCACCACAGCAGGTGGCTCACAACCACCTGTAATTTCAGATCCAAGGGGTCCTACACCCTCTTCTATAAATTACTCTCACTTCAGAATATGTATTTGCATAACGTACAAATTCTCTCAGTAAGAAGCTATTTGTTTCCTATTAAGACTGGCACAGATGCCCAAAGAGGTGATGTAAGCCTATAAAGTCAGCATTTGAAAAGTAGAGGAAGGAGGAATAGGAGTAGTTCAGGGCCACCTGTAGCTACACAGTGAGTTTTAAGAAAAATACGTTGAACTGTCAGTTGTGGTGTGCACACCTTTAATCCTAGCACTCAGGAGGCAGAAGCAGGTAGATCTCTGTGAGTTCAAGGATACTCTGGTCTATATGTCAAGTTCCAGCCCAGTCAAGGGCTATACAGTGAGACCCTGTCTCAAAACCAAACCAAACCAAATCAAACCAGGATCTGGAGAGATGACTCAGAGGTTAAGAACACTGGTGGCTCTTGAAGACCTAGGTTTGGTTCCCAGCACCCACATGGCTTACACTGTCTATAACTCCAGTCCCTAGGGGATCTGATGACCCTTCTGGCCTCTGCAGGCATGAGGCATGCATAGAGTACACACACACACACACACACACACACACACACACACGTCATCACGTTTTTGTTTTTCCAATCAGGGTTTCTTTGTGTAGCCCTGGCTGTCCTGGAATTAGCTCTGTAGACCAGGCTGGCCTCAAACTCACCCACCTCTGCCTCCTGAGTGCTGCATAAAGGTGTGTACCACCACTGCCCTGCTAATTGTATGTTCTCAGACAACTATAGGAAATACAACGCTTACCTGGGTGTGATGGAGTGTACCTATAACCTAAGGGGGCTAAGGCAGCAGAGTCTGCAGTTTCAAGCCATACCGGGCTACACAATGAGATGCAATCTCAAAAAATAAAACAGCAAAAGCCCCAAGAGCTTGTATACTCTTCGCCTACATTTCCCAGAGTAACATTTTAAAATGTACAGAATAAATACTCAGTAGGGAAAAGGACATGGACCCAACCTAATGGCCTCATTTGCTCTTCACAGCTTCCCATAGACTTGTGTGGTGGGTGCCCACAGCTCAGCATTCTATCATATGTGCAGTCACAGTCAAGACACCTTTCTAGTAACTCTAGCCGCACCTATCCATTCTGTCTCTATGGTTACAGACTTATTATCAGTGTATCTTGGTTCTTTAAGGTAAGGTCTCTTGTGTAGCCTCGCCTGGCCTGGAACTCAGTATGCAGACCAGGTTGGCTTTGAACTGTGGTGATATTTCTGCCTCTGCTTCCTGAGTACTGGGACTGCAGGAGTACATCACCGTATAGGCAACATCGTTTATTAGTTTTAAAATTTATTTTAGGGGCTAGATAAATGGCTCAGCAGTTAGGAACATTGGCTGCTCTTCCAAAGGAACTGGGTTCAATTCCCAGCATCCCCTGGTGGCTCACAAGTGTCTGGAACTTCAGTCTCAGGGGATCCAATAGTCTCTTTGGCCTTGAGGGCATTGAATGCATGCAGAGCACAACATACATGCAGGCAAAACAGGGGTATATAAATAAACAAATAATAAAATAATAAATTTAGAGATTTTATTTTTACATGGATGGGTGTTTTGTCAAAATGTATATATGTACCATGTGCCTGCTCAGTGCTCCTGGAGGCCAGAGAGGGTGACGAATCACCTGGAGCTGGAGCTACCTGCAGAGTTGAATCACGAGTTTAAAACCAGCCTAGTCTACACATTGAATTACAGTTGTGAGCTGCTTAAAGTAGGTGCTAGGAATTGAACCCAGGTCCTCTGTAAGAGCAGAAAGTGTCCTAAACCACTGAGCCACCTCTTTAGCCCTGAAATGTAACATGCAACATTTCTTTTGATTACTCCTTCTGACCACATGGTTTCCCACCCATGAAGTCCCTTCCAGGAAGGAAAACTTACCCTGCCTTTTTAGTGAAGAAGCAACCATAGGTTTTTTCAGGCCACTCTTCCTTACATTGGTGTTTGCTGTATCTTGTGGCATCAGTGAGTTGGTTACCTGTGCACCTAGATCACAAATAGGTTACAATACTTAAGACATGCCTAGGAAATGGGATGCAGCTCAGCTAGTGGAGTACATGCCTAACATGCACTAAGCCTGGATTGAGCCCCTGTACCCCATAAACTGAGGGTACTGGCACAAGTCCATAATTCCAGCAATCAGAGTAAGTTCAAAGTCATCCCCCACTGCAAGGTAAATCCCAGGCTAGAGCAATGGCTTAGCAGTTAAGAGCACAAGCTGATCTTGCAGAGGTGCTGGGTTGTTTCCCAGCACCCATATGATAGCTCAAACCTCCTGTAAGCCCAGTTACAGGGGCTTCCACACCCTTTGGCCTCTTCAGGAACTGGTACATACAAGGTACACAAACATACATGAACATATATACGTGCATGTGAATACGTACAGGCAAAGCACACATAAATAATTTAAATATTTTTAATTCTAAAAATTGACTGATAATAATTTAAGTATCTAAAACAAATATAGTCTTTCCTAATATCCAAGATAGCTTTACAGTATCTAGAAGGAATCAGTATTAACCTTTAACCATAAAATTTTAACCTGTCCTGCTGTTTATGGGACTGGAAACAGAAGTGGAGGAAAGGACCTACCCATTGTTTTTACCTCTCTGAAAACCAACATACTTTCTGGTTGAGCAATGTCTGGTATCTTACTCTCTGGAGATGAATAATGGCTATGAGTCACAGACCTGTTAGCCTGACATCATGAAAGAAAATAAGTACATGCTCTACACTGTGTTATACTGGTAAGCCCCATTGTTCTAGCAGTTGGAAGTTGATGAGATGTATTTTAGATTAGGATTATTTTCAACTTACTCTGGGGTTATCAGGGTGTAAATCCCATAAGGCCAGGAATCTAAATATATGTGTGTGTGTGTGTGTGTGTGTGTGTGTGTATTACAACTGAAAATACAAACAACAGACTATATTCCTAAATTAGACTGGAAAGTACACTAACCATTATGATAAACTGTTTGGTGCTAGGAACTCTGTACATGCTAAGCATGTACTTTACCACTGACGTACCCCACCCCCCCAATATACAATTTTTTTCTTTTGAAAAAAGAAAACACGGTTTTACTATGTAGCTCTTCTGGCTTGGTATTCTTTAGGTAGACCAGGCTGGCCTCAAATTCACAGAGATCTATCTTTGCTTCTGGAGTAGACCACCAGGTCTGGCCCACACTTTAAAAAAATTGTTACTAAAAATTTAAGAACAAGAGTCCTTTCTCACAATTCCTCAGATTCAAAAGACAAAAGACATCCAAACACCAAAGAAATAAGTGAAACCGTCTCACCAGACACTTCATCCTTCTTCCTCTTCCGTGGCTTAGAGGCAGCAGACTCAGAAGTTGAGACAGATGATTCTGAGTGGCATCCTAACTGGGGTACGATTATCTCTTTAAGACCTTAAAAAAAATTTCTGAATTACTATACTATCCAAGAGAAAGTATGGGCCCCTAACTAAAGCAAACGTAGTCTATAGAATGCTTAAAGCTCTGGGTTCCATCTCTCTCTCTCTCACACACACACCCCTATATAGAGAAATAGTAAACTAAAGAGCTGGGGGCTGTTGGCAGGTAACAACCATTAAGAAATAAAAATAAGAGATGGTTCATGGGTTAAGAACACATGCTGCTCTTGCAGAGGACCCAAGTGTGGTTTCTGGTATTCACATGGTGACAACTGCCTGCGACTCCAGCTCAAGGGTTATCTGGCCTCCTTGGGCACCTCTATTCACATGTATGCATGCTCTTGCTCTCTCTCTCTCATTTATTCTTTGAGGGGATTTTTTGAGATAGGGTTTCTCTGTGTGGCCCTGGCTATTTTGGAACTCGCTCTGTAGACCAAGTCTACCTCTACCCCCCGAGTGCTGGGATTAAAGAATGTGCCACCACTGACTAACACTATCTTTTTCCAAAGATGCACTGGTGAGATGGCTCAGTAAGCAGAAGCACTGCCGTGAACCCGAGTTCAATCCCTGGAGCCCTTGAGAAGGTGGGAGAGAACCAACACCACAGAGCTGTCCTGTGACACATGCATGTGTGCCATGGCATATACATTATGCACACACACAATAAAGAGAAAATAGAGTGCTTTTCATCTGTACTGCCTAGCACCTGAATCTAAGGGCTGTTAGGGTAATTTCCAACTACATTAGTGGGACACCCTCACTGCCATTCTAGAACAATCTGAGTGAGTGTCAATCTTCCCACCTACCGCTGGTATCAAAAGTTAGGAAGTCTGAGAATTCCTGAGCCAATGTCTCATCACTGGCAAAGGCACAGAGGCAAGCAAAGAAGTGGATGCACCTCGGGGCTGCCTCAGCCTTGGGGACGCTGGACTTGGGTGACTTCAGAGTCTGGCAGGAGCAGAAGAAGCGGCGCTCGGGAAAGCTTCTGGAGCTGATTTTCTGCACAAATGACGTGTGCAAATAGCCCAAGCTGTGCTTCTGGCTTGCCTTGCATTTCACTACCATGATGTTCTTAGTGACTCTCTGTACCAGGGGACCCGTAGGTTCCGTGGCCAACTGCCAGATGGTCTGTTTGGTTTCTGGGGAGGCCTGCATGGCATTCAGGACTGAACTCTTCAGGGTCAGAGGGGTTGCCTCTGTCTGGCAGTTCACTGCTAGCTTGATGTGCTGACACTGGTTTTCCACAATGCCTTGAGTGGCAGCTTTCAAACACGAGGGAACATAACACCGGCCAGAGCTCAGCTGAGTGATGATTGTCCCATCCACTGTCTGAATTGCCGTCTCTGAAACACCTAGCTCCACAAAGCATCGGTAGTCAGGGCCCCGGTCTCTTTGCCGCACAGAGTAGACCTGTAGTTCAGAGCCTGTGATGATTTTGACAGCTTCAATGCTAGGCTGCTTCCGAGCACCATAGCGAAATATGGTTCCGCATGTCTTGTTCTTACAGCTCAATCCACGGGTTCCATTGTATGTGCCACATCGGGGACACTTCCTAATTCCTCTCAATGTGGCCTTCCCCAAGTCAGATAAGAAAGCTGGGACTTTAGTTCTCTGAGAGTTTGGGTCCATTGTTCACAGTCCCTAGAAAGACAAAACCATCAGCAGAACATATTCACACAAAGTTAACATTGAGAGAAAGAGAAAAGGAGAGGAAGGGATTTATTTATTTTAAATTTACTTATTTACTTTTGAGATAAGCCCAGATTGGCTGGTAAAATGTAGCTGTGCGGGATAGTTTTATGTCAACTTGACACAAGCCAGAGTTATCTGAAAGGGGGAACCTCAGTTGAGAAAATGAAGGCATTTTCTGGGAGGGCCCAGTCCCTTGTGCATGGTGCCATTCCTAGGCTGTGGTCCCGGGTTCTATAAGAGGCTGAGCAAGCCATGGGGAGCAAGCCAGTAAGCAGCACCCTCCACGGCCTCTGCATCAGCTCCTGCCTCAGGTTCCTGCCCTGTTTGAGTTCCTGTCCCGACTTCCTCTGATGATGAACAGTGATGTGGAAGAGTAAGCCAAATAAACCCTGTCCTCCCCACCTTGCTTTTTGGTCATGGTGTTTTGTCCCAGCAATAGTAACCCTAAGACTAGGCTCAGCCTAGTCTCAAATAACCACGGATCCTCCTGCCCTGGGACTACAGTGCTGCTTCAACACTGCTTAAACTGGAGATGGTGTCACCCCAGCACTCAGGAAGTAAACACAAGAGAAATATGAATTCAGTGGCATCCTCAACAACAAAGGAATTCAAAGCCAACCCAGACTACGTAAGAACCTGTCTCAAAAAGAGAGAACCAGAGAACAGGAAAGATGTGTTACTTTCCTTCTTCTGGTCCCCTGAGCCCCAGCCTAATCTTATCCAGTCCTACCTGTACCAGCTGCCAGGGGATCTGGAGAACAGTGGAACCTGTGTCCATAAGACCTAAAGTGTGTTTCATTAGTTTTTGATGATCAGACAGCATGGAGACAGGCATGCTCACTTGCAGTGAGATATGCCACTTGGCCTAAGTCTTCTGAAGGTTGAACTTTGATGTAACAATGCAGACATTCCACTTTCCCCTGGCAAAGCTCTTGCCCAGGGTTCCAGTCAGATTCCAACTTCCCTAGGCAGAAGTCTTGGCGGCCTAAAGCAAAACAAGAGCAGACAGTTGTCATACAACATGTTCGTTCTTTCCACTTAGAAATAGGTGGAACAGGAGCTGGGACAGCTCAGCAGCAGAGCTCCTGCACAGTCTGCATGAAGCTCTGGGGCTAATCCTCAGCAACAGAACACTAACACAAGCAAAAGACTTCATGGGATCTACATCTAAAATTCTGACAGTTATGTGAGAAGTATTTGTCAGATATTGCTATGGAAATGTAACACCTTATATTTTCAACAAGAAGGCAATAAAGACAATAGTAATGTCACTGTACAGGGTTCACAGGAACATAACAGGCAATAGTACAGAACTGGTCAAATATCCACCTTCCCTAATAGTAATACATAATATTTTTGAGTGCCTTATGTTGCCTTATTTTTCAATGAAAATATTTAAAAATTCAGTCTTTGTTTGGCCTGCATGTATATCCATAAACCAATCGAAGGCCTGGTGCCTATGGAAGAGAACACCAGAGTCCCAGAAGTGGAGTTATGGATGCTTGCGAAACACCATTTAGGTTCTGGGAACCAAACCTGGATTCCCTGGAAGAGCAGTGCTCTTAACATGCTGTGCCATCTCTTCACACCTCCCATTCGGCATCCTTTTTAGCCTAGGATAACCCTGGACTCATCTTCCTGCCTTCAACTCCTGAGTGGTAGGATTACAGGCATGCTTTACACCCCTCCCCCCACACTACCTTTCTTGAGACACTATCTCATCATCCCAGGCTGGCCTCAAACTCCCTTGGCAGCCAGTAACGCTTCTGAAGCTCGGATCCCCCAGCGCCTGCTTCCAACTGCTGGGGTTACAGGTGTATGCCATCACGCCCAGTTCTTGCAGTGCTGAGGAGTCAAATCCTGGATTTGGTGAATGCTTGGCAAGTACTCCACTCACTGACCTACTTCCTCAGCTTCTTAAGTTCAATGTTTACCATGCTCTTTATTTTTGAGCTGGGTGGTGGCGGTGGTGCACACCTTTAATCCCGGGAGGCAGAGGCACATAGCTCTCCATGAGTTCGAGACCGGCCTGGTCTACAGAGTGAGTTCCAGGACAGCCAGAGTTACAACAGAGAAACCCTGTCTCAAAAAAAAAAAAAAAAAAAAAAAAGTTATTTTTATTTTTTGAGACAGAATCTTACAACTCTGGCTGGCCTGGATTACAGGCATATACTTCCGTATTTGACTCTCAACACTTCTGTGTATGTGGAACGTGTGTGTACAGTACCAAGTAAGGAGATCAGAGGTTGACAACAGGTGTCCTCCACAATTGCTTCACTTTTTTTTTTTTTGATGACAAAGTCTCTTTATGTAGCCCCAGCTATCCTGAAGCTTAATATGTAAAAGCAGGCTGGCCTGAACCCCTACATATTTGCCCACCTCTGCTTCATTAAGTGCTGGGATTAAAAGCCTGGGCCACCACCTCACTCACTTATTAATCAATCAATTAATCAATTAAGATTTATGCGCATGAATGGTGTGCCTGCATGTATGTACACTACATGCATACCTAGTACCTGTGAATTTCAGAAGAGCACACTAGTTCCCCTGGAACTGGAGTTACAGATGGTTATGAGCTACCATGTGGATCCTAGGAACTGAACCCTGGTCCTCTTCAAGAGCAACAAATACCGCTGAGCTAACCTCCAGCCTTACACCTTGAGACAGGGGTCTTTCACTGAACCTGGAACTTACCATTTGTCTACACTTGAGTGGCAAGCAAACCCCAGGGACCCTTTTGTCTCTGCCTCCCATACACTGGGATTACAGGTGTGCACCTCTGTGCCTGGATCCACGTGTTGGTTCTAAGGATCAGAACCAGGGTCTCATGCATATTTGTATTTGCTTGTAAATAAAACACAAAGTCTTTTTGGTTCTGGGACAGGATCTCACCATGTAGCCCTGGCTGGCTTTAAATTCACTATGTAGACCAGACTGGCCTGGAACTAATGACATACACCTGCCTCTGCCTCCTGAGTGCTGGGATTAAAAGTGCTAGAAGCCACCACACTTAGTTAAAATGTTTCCAAAGATTTATTTTTATTGTGCATGTTTTATGAGTGCATGCACATGTGAATACAGGTGCCTGTGGAGGCCAGGAGAGAGTACAGGATCCTTTGAAGTTGGAGTTACAAGCAGTTGAAAAGCTGTCTGATATGGGTACTGGGAATCAAACTCTGGTCCTCTGGGAGAGCAGGAAGCACTTTTCACTGCTGAGCTATTTCTTGAACTCCTGTAAAATCTTTGTTAATGCAGTATTTGAATGTATAGGTAAGTCATGTTTTATTTATCCACTTATCAGCCACCAGACACTTGGCTTATTCACAAGTTTTTGGCTGAGAACACCAGGACAAATATTTGTGTAGATAAAATGTTTTCCATAATCTTATACATAACTTATAAACTTCATAAGACCCTTCATTTGATCCACAGTCATATCCTCCATGTGTGTATTTATTCGGTACCATATACTATTTCTTTTATTTTTTAAGACAGTTTTACTGTGACGTGGAACTTATTTTAAGCCCAGGCAGGCCTCAAACTCTGGACAATCCTCTTGCCCTAATGTCCTCATTGATAGGGTTCCAGGTATGGACCACAATGCTGGACTATACATTTCAATACATGTAAACATTGCACAGTATTCAGATCATGGTAAAGATGGCTATCTTCTCTGTACATTTAACATTTAAGAACCTGAAAAGCTGTTTTCCAAAGGGTCTGTACTCCAAAGGTAACATAAAAAGTTTTCTATTTCTGCAGTCTTCTTCATACAGTCACCTGATTGTAGTGGACATCGTATGGTATCTCGTTGTTTTATTTTGCAAATCTCTATTGAATACTTAGGTTGAACAAGGTTTCTCATGATTAGCCATTTGAAATAGTATACCAAGTGAAAGGAGCGAAACATAGAAGCCCACACATTGTGTTTTTCAAAACAGGATTTCTCTGTGTAGCGCTGGCTGTCCTGGGACTCACTTTGTAGACCAGGCTGGCCTCAAACTCAGAGATCTTCCTGCCTCTGCCTCCCAAGAGCTGGGAATAAAGGTGTCAGTGTATGATTCCACTTAAATGAAACATCCAAAATAGGAAAATGTGTAAAGACAGACAGGCGGTGCAGGGCTGGACGGAGGAGGAATTTAGTAGTGACGTTTAACAAACCATGAAGTTTCTTTGGTGGTGGTCAAAGATACTAGATAACTCTGTAAATTTTTTTCAACACTGTAGATTTACAAGCTCTTTTGAACTGTACTAATTTTTTAAAAGGTTACTTTTATGTATGTAGCATCTCAGTAAACTGTTACTGCCTTAAAAAAGAAAGGGGGAATGAAATTCAAAAGGGAAATTAAAAATGCTAAAGTGATAAGAAAGAGAGAGGGAGGTCTGAAGCTGGCTCAGTGGTTAAGAGCACTTGTTGCTTTTGCAGAGGACCTGGGTTCAATTCCCAGGACCCACACGGTTGCTCACAACCACTTCTAACTCCAGCTCGAGGGGATCTGATGCCCATTTCTCACTTCAGAAGATATCAGGCATCTGGGTGGTGCACAGACATACATGCAGGCAAGACACACACACACACACACACACACACACACACACACTTTTTTTAAAAGGGAGGGCTGGGATATATAGTTTAGTTGTAGAATGCTTACCTGTGGCTGCCTCAGGGTTTAATCCCTAGTACCAATTAAATTTTAAAAAAAAGCCATCAGAAAAAGAGCAGAAAGGACTTTATAAGAGTTACAAAGACTCAAAATGAAGCTCAGAGGTATAGTACTTGCCAGCTTAAGGCCCTGGGTTTAGTCCCCAGCACTACAAAACAAACCAACCAACTATAAAAGTTCAGCAAAATAATGTAAGAGACGAAATGTTATTATTTAGTAACAGAATGTGAATTATTCATTGTTACATTATTTGTGAGCACATATCGCACAAGACTCTATTGGAAAGGATGTAAATAAAACATATATAAGGCTATATAGGCAAACATTTTGCCTTAGCAATTTCACTTCTAAGATATCATAATTTTTATGTACATATTTATTTTTAATCATGAGTATGTGTGTCCCTGTGTCAGGCTATGTGCATATGAGTATAGATGTTTCTGGAGAACAGATGCACTGAATCCCCTGAACTGTAATTACAGGTGGTTGTGAGCTACCAGACATGGCTACTGAGAATTGAACTCAGATCCTTTGCAAGAGCAGTGTGCACACTTAACCACTGTGCCATTTTTCTAGCCCTGTTTTTTGAGATAGTCTCATTATGTAGACCTGGGCTGCCTTGAACTCAATATGTAGACCAGCCTGGCCTCCAAATCACAGAGATCTCCCTGTTAGACTTCATAATTGCAGAACAAAGATTTTCAGTAAAGAACTAAGTACAAACATAACCAGGTAATATGCTACTGTAAAGCCACTAAAAAGTGAGTTCTGTGTACTAGGAACAAATAACTATCAACATACTGTGGAGTGAAAAAGAGTAGTGCTTTGTGTATGCTACTTTTGGTATTAAAAAGAGTGAAAAAGAGTGATGCTTTGTGTATGCTATTCTTGGTATTAAAAAGAAATCAAGGACAGAGGGGCTGGAGTGGAGAGATGGTTCAGTGGTTAAGAGAATGTACTACTCTTCTAGAGGACCCAGGTTTGGTTCCCAGCACCTACATCATGAGCACACAACTGCCTATAACTAATTCCAGGGAATCCAATTCCCTTTGCACAGTGGGAACACACACAGATACATTTTTTTTTTTAAGAAAATAAGTTCAGTATAGATTATATGTCTAGTGCCTCAGCAGTGACTTGAGACCTGGGAAACGCCGATTTACGTTTTTCTTTTTTCTTTCTTTCTTTCTTTCTTTCTTTCTTTCTTTCTTTCTTTCTTTCTCTCTCTCTCTCTCTCTCTCTCTTTCTTTCTTTTTCTTTTCTTTTTTACTATTTGAACTTTAAAACATGTACTAAAGTTTTCTTCTTTCTCTCTCTCTCTCTCTTTTTTTTTTTTTTTTGCGTGTCAGGGTTTCTCTGAATAGCCATGGTTGTCCTAGAATAGATCAGGCTAGCCTCAAACTAAAGAGACTCGAGTCTCTCGAGTTCTGGGTTTAAAAGCGTGCGCTGCCACGCCCAGCTTGATGTCTGCTAAGTAGCCTAGCTGTCCTCGAAGTCGAGATCCTCTTGTCCGCCTCCCGGTGCTGGGATGACAGACAGCGCCACCAAGCCCGGCTTGCTGACTCTGTCTTAAAAGGATACACAAGAAATGTGACTTGTGAAGGAGCTGTATTGGAAACCTGAAGGGTCTCCGGATGGTCGTCTCCCTTCAGCAAGAGAATGAACAGCGCCTGGCGCTGGCAGAAGGAACCCGGGACGCGGTAGGTTTCGCACTGATGACCAGGTAAGGAGGGACTATTCGAGTACACGCATTCATTCAAGAGATCCTGTAGAGACGCTATTTACCCATCTTAGAGACGAAGCTGTCGGGCCGGACCGAAACGTCACAGCCCGCAACCCTTTACTGAGTGTAGAATCAGCCCGGATGCTGTCAGATCAGAGTCCGGGCCACAGGCCCACTGTTATTTAGGAGCGCCCGCCTAAGCGCAGTTTCCGGGACTCGCCGGCTGCAAGCGCACTTCCTATGCGACGCGCTTCCCGGTATCCTCCGCGAGACGCTCACTTCCGGTGCCAAGTGGGGCCCAGCAGAACTGTCACCACCCCGACACGCTGTTCCCGGAACACGTTCTCCGCTTCGCTCCCTCCACCCCCCCAGCTGTGCTCCGCTGCCGCCTGGCCTTGCACACAGGGTCCCTCACCTGTCTCGCACCTCCAGGGACCGCTGGCTGGCGACCGCCCTCACCGCGTCTCTCTTTGCCTGCTGCGGCCTTTTACATACGCGTCCAAACTGTTCGCTGTAACGGCAGTCGTTATTGGTTAGAGCCGCCCACGTGCTCTAAGGACCCGCCCACCTCCGCTCCAGTGGCACGACGGGATTTGTAGTGTTCTCAGCGGAGAGCGTTGTCTTTCGGACATCACCTAGTGGCTGAATCAGCGCAGAAGACTCTCGGGGCTGTCACAAGTCGTGGTCTTCTAGCTTGACCTAGAGGTACAGAGAACACCTACGGGGCTTCTCGGTATTCCCGACTACTTCGAGCCGGAACAATTCTGTGCTGGAAACAGTACTGTTTTAGCAGAAGCAGCTGCGATTTCGAGTATGCGTCGAGCTCTTGCTTACTCGTATGGTTCTTTCTCTCCCTTAGCACATTATTACTTAAAACGCTTCCCCTTGGAACGACCCGAAATAGGCTCTCTGTAAATTCCTTCTTCAGAATCATATAGGATAAATCTTAAGTTTTTCAGTTGTCTATAGAGCGCAATGCTGCTTGTAGGGGAGGCCTGCGTGTAGGAAAATTCTCTAGCCTGTCCACTTTGGTGGTGCTGTAGGCAAATTGCTTTACCCTGGCCAAATTTTACTCTCAGTTGTAAAAGTGGTCTCTTCTGTAATCAAACTTCTAATAATGTTTCAGAAGCTGCAGGGAGTCTATAAAGAGATGTTCCTCCCCCCACACTTTTCATCTGTTATATTTAAAAACATTCATATTCATACTCGGATCATCTGGATGCTTGCCTTCTAACAAAAACATGGCTTTGCCATGGCTAATTAGTGCCTAGCTCCAACCCCAATTTCTTTGCCTGGCTTTGGGAAGTGTTTCTCCCTTGCCCTATGGTCAGTGTCAGGCTGTCAGTAGACCTGGACAGCCACTTCTTTCTGGGTACTGTTTCTCTCCTTTCTCATTCAATGCACAGTGGTTCATGAAAGACTCTGATGCTCACCTCCCTGTTCTCAGAATGAGCCAGCTGCATCCTCACATCATGCTTTCCCCTGCTGCAGATTTCTTGGAACCCCTGGCTAAGCTTACAACTCTTTCCAACTGAGATAAAATACAGGACATCCAGTTAAGCCATTCACTGTATTGTATGTTCCCTTTGGTATCTGGCAACTCCAGCTGTCTCCCTACCTGGTGGAATGCTTTTCCACCTCCAGTGTGTCTTCACAGCCTGCATACTCCTGTTCCCGTGGTAAATGTGCTCCATGGAAGGGTAAGGAGGTCAGCTGTGGCTGCAAGAGTGTTTTTCTCATACCCTTTCCTTGCTCTGTCTGCAAGTAGTTGCTTTCTGTACACCTATTACTTCTTTAACTGTTGTCTGCCCACAGTCATTATTACTTTGTCCCAACCTTTACTGGTTTAGCAAAGCTTTTAGCATTTCCCCTAAAATTTAAACAATTTTTAAAGATGTATATGGGTGTTGCCTGCATGTACATACCTGGTACATGCTGGTGGAGGACAGAGAATGCATCGGATCCTCTGGAACGGGAATTACAGATGGTTTGTGAGCCACTATGTGGGTGTTTGGAAGCAAGTGCTCTTAACGGCTGAGCCATCTCTCCAGCCTCAACATTTCCCTTTTGATCTCTGTCTCCTACCTGATAATAAACTGTTCATTCAAAAATAAGTCAGTGTGGCACTGAAGGGTTTATGGGAGAATGGAGATGGGATTCTACAATGCTGAGTAAAGGCTGAACTTTAACAGGCATTGCAAGGCATGTTGTAGTTTCAGTTACTTCCTATGTGCCATTTGAAACAAATGTATTCTAGACCAACGTGTGAGGGTTGGAAGAGCTGAGAGAGGTGGTGTGAAGTCACTTCCAGGGGTCCAGACACACATTTTAAGGAAGACGAGCTGGATCCCTGTATAGCAGATGAGTGAGCCAGGGGACATCAGAACAAGCACAGAACTCTCTCTAAGCAGGTCAAATCCTCTGAGGACCCAGGACTAACCTCCTACCCCTCTTGCTGGGGGCAGCAAACAGACTAAACAAAGTCTCCTACTCTTTAGCTTTAGCCTCCAGCCCATGGCTCCTGCTTTTGTTTTGTTTTTAGGATTAATTTCTGTATTTTATATGAGTGTTTTGTCTGTATGTAGTAGTAAACATGTTTGCATGACCATCAGAGGCCATAGGATGCCCTGGAACCAGAGTGAACAGATTACGGTATACTGCCCCATGGGTGCTGGGACCCGAACTCAAGTCTTCTCCAAGAACAGCAAGCACTTTTAGCTGCTGAGCCACCTCTCTACCACTCCTCTCTGGATTCTTTAAGAATTAATTACTATACCAAGAAAGGAGCTGTGAAACCTGGAGAAGGTACCTGCCTGGGACAAGTGGAAGAAGCCCTGAGTTTGTGAGCTGTTGACATGACTATGTCAAGGGTCCTAGCCATAGCCCTATTGAAAAATAGCAAAGCTGTCTCCCAATCCAGGTGAGGCTCAGAAGGATGGCAAAGCATCCCTCTGGGTCTGAGTACAAAGGCTGACAGTATGTGCAGAAAATGAACACCACAGCCCTTCCCCCTGATATTTGTAGCTTGAAGATATTTGCTCTCCTGAGACTGCCCCTACCAAGAATAGCTAAACCTGTCTCCTCGATCCTCCTGTGCACCATAAACCCTGCCTTTCTGTTCAACTGAATATAAGAAACACCCTGAGCTTCTGGGTGCTTAAGTTTATTCATCAGTCCAGTCCACTGAACAGCCAGCTTTTCTGTGCACCTGTTTATTTGTCTTTTCTTCATTCCCTTGTTGCCCCAGTCAGGTTCAATCCCTGGAATTACTGCAGAACCTCCCTTTCATATTCCTGCTAGTACTTGGTACAGTTAAGTCAACTTTCACACAGAAGAAAATAGAAGGTAACAAAGAGCACTTGTACAAATAAACACTAATAAAAGTACGACAGCACAGCAAAACCTACCTAGAAGATTCCTAGAGAAATGCCCAAGAAACCCATGCCACAAGGGCTGGGATGCAGCTCAGTTGATACAGTCCTTATTTAGCATGTAGAGGGTGGCTTTGATCCTCAGGACCACATAAGACAGGGCATGGTGGCACATACCTGTAATCCCAGCAAATACTGGTGTGGAGGAAGGAGGATCAGAAAATACTGGCTACATATCAAGTTTGAGATCAATCTGGGCAACATGAGACACTGTCTGAAACAAAACTAATCTCTATATCCAAATCTAAAACAAATTCTAGAAGACTAGTTAAGGAAATCCAGGTCTAGAATACTACCCGCCCAACGTAAACAAGCACAGATTTCGGTTTATACTGTAACTGAACTCTGCTTCACACAATTCACCCATATGCATTTGAAAACTTTGATTCAAAGACCATTAATTTATACTGTAGATTTCAGAAAGGTGTAAACTCCCTGATCTAAGTCCTTTTTTTTTTTTCCATTATTAAAATTATGTGTACATATGTTTGTGTGCACCTGAATGAAGTGCCTTTGGAGGCCAGAAGAGGGCATCAGATCCTCTGTAAGCTAGAGTTAAGGGCAGTTGTGAGCTGCCCAGTATTGGTGCTGAGAACCAAACTTGGGTCCTCTCAAGAGCAGCAAGCACTCACTTATAAGCAGTGAACTCTCCAGACCAAGTCCCTTCTTTTTAACTCTTGGAGTGTAGTGTAATGAACAAGGTGAGAAAGCACCTCACTGATGGAATTCAGAACTTTGGGTGACTTTAAAAGACATCTTGAGCTGGGCAGTGGTAGTGCACATGTTTAATCCCAGCACTCAGGAGGCAGAGGCAGGTGGATCTCTCAGTTCAAGGCCAGTCTGGTGAACATAGTGAGTTCCAGGACAGCCAGGGCTACAGAGAAACCTCATTTTGGGAAGAAATAACAAACAAACAAACAAAGCAAAGGCATTTTGAGATCTATGTGAGGGCTGAAGGACACTTTCCAGCTTTTTGAGAAACCCATGGAAAGATTTTTCTAGTAACAGCATATAGAAAGTATGTAAAGGGCCAAGAAGCTTTTTGTGCTGTGCAGCCTTCCTTATGGTTACATGCTGCTTGAACTTATGGGAACAGCTTGCAGAGAGGCATTTAAGAGAGTGTGTCAGTTGAAAAAGACAGGGTGGTGACAGGAGAAAGAGCACTAGAGTTGGTTGGGTGGTGACAGGAAAAAGTGAGCTCCAGAACTGATGATAGGAAAGCAGGCAGAAATAAAGCTCAAATAAATTGGAATTAACTGGGGTTTTAAAAAGGTTACATGTTAGGATCTCTCTTAGTAACTGGTGGGAGAAGCTGAACCTGAGGGGGTGGCATTCTGTTAGGAGTCCAGTTATGAGTGAAAAAGTAACAGAAAAGGCTTCAAAGCTTAGATACGGCCACAACTGTAGCCTTTGAGAAAATAGCTACACCTTTTACCTTTTAGTTCCCAAAGAAAGCTTGAGAGCCCAGACCCAAATAGCAGGAAACAGCCACACACATTTGAAAAAAGAAAAACCTTTTACATTTTGGCATCCATACGAGGAGCTTGAAATTAAAAGGATGGGAAATTTTATTTCAAATGTAGAGGGAAAAGCAGAGGAAGAAGGGATGGATTTTTGTGTTCAAGAAGCCAACAAAGTATTTATAACGGCTATTGCCACAGAAATATATACACTCCTCTTTAAAAGAAAAAACCTCTTACAGAAGTATACTGCAAGTATAGGAACAATGTTGTTTTTCCAAAACAAAAACAAACAAACAAAAAGACAACAAAAATCTCCATTCTTTTAAACATTTGAACAGACTCAAATGTTCTTATTCTCCTGCCTCAGCTTCTTGAATGCTGGAATTACAGGTGTGCCCATCATGCCTGGCTTCTAATACATATTTCTTCCTTCCCCCCTTTTTTCCTTTCAGATTTTATGTGTATGGATGTTTTGACTGCATGTATGTCTACACACCTTGTGCATGCCTTGCAGAGGTCAAAGAGGATGTTGGATTCCCTGAAACAGGAGTTACAGACATCTGTGAGCCCCCATATGGGTATAAGGATTAAAACCCAGGTCCCTTAGAAGAGCAGTCAGTCTCTTAACCACTGGGACATACCTTTAGCTTCTAACACATTTCTTTTTGAAAAGAAAAGTACCCCCGACACACAGAGATAATTTAAAAATAAAAATCAAACTTAAAAAAAACAACAGTTCAATTATGTGTATGTCTATGTGGCTATGCATATGTATGTGCAGGTGCCCATGGAGGCCAGATCCAGAACTCTTGGCCATTCTACTGCCTCAAGTTTCTCCTTTACCATAAAGTCACATGACCAAAGCCAAAAAGCAAAGGGACACAATCCTGCTGAGCTGCAACACTGCATTCATTTCATTAAGACTGAAAACTCAAAGTTTTGGAGGATGCTTATCAAACCCTAAAAATACTAGTCAGACTACAATGACTGGAATAAAACGGAATACCTCTTTGTGCCAGTTTGAATGAGAATAGCCCCCACAGGTTCACATATTTGGCTGATTCCATTGGTAGACTGTTTAGAAAGAAATAGGTGTAGCCTCATTAGAGGTGCAACACTGGGATGTTCAAAAGCCCTGTCTCTTTCCATCTCCCCTTCCCTCTCAGCTATTGCTCCAGCATCATGCCTGCCAGCCACCACACTCTCTGCCATGATGATAATGAATTAATTACCCTCTGTAAGTAAGCCCCAGTTAAATGCTTTCTGTTATAAGTTTCCTTGGTCACGGTGTCTCCTCACAATAGAACAAACTAAGACAGGCCTTTAATCCCAGCACTCAAAGACAGAGGTAGGCAGTTCCAAGCAAGCCAGGGCTTTTTGAGACCCTATCTAAAAACAAAATGAATAAACAAAAAACAGAAAAGAGGGGCTAGAAAGAAGGCTCAGTGGTTAAGAGCACGTACTGTTTCTTGCACAGTTTGGTTCCTAGCACCAATGTCAGGCAGCTCACAATCACCAGCTCCAGGAACTCAACGCCCTCTCTTCTAGCATGCATGGCAACCTGTGCCCCATAAGCGCAGACACACACAAATACACACATTTATGATGCATATTTTTTAAAATCTTAGAAAAAACCCCCGAAGATTTAGACATTTATTTATATAGATGGCCCTGGTGGAGAGGGTGCATACATATGGTGGTAAGAGGTCAACTCACTGAGTGTTAGTGCTCTGCTGCCACCAAGTATACTCCAGGGATGAAATGCAGGTCATTAGGCTTGGTGGCGGTCACCTTTACCTGCTGAACCAGGTCACCAGACCAATAAATAATCGTTTTTAGAAATCGTCTCTCATTTAAAAGGTTTGCTTTTTAGAATTTCCTATGAACACATTTTGTTTCTCTAATTAAACTACAATCTCAGTAGCACCTATAGCCCTTATTAAGTTGAATGACTCCCTCTGTAGATGCAATCTAGTCCTCTGAAAATGCACAAATCTAGGAAGGTGAGCCCATGGGTAAAACAAGAGAAGGAAAACCTGGACTATGAGTCTCATTTTCAACAGGAAGACCAGACTCTGGTTCCACAGTAAGCTAAGCCTGCAAAGTACAGAGCCTCTCTGGAACCAAACCATGCAGATAAAAGAACCCAACAATATGAATACACCAGACACACACACACACACACACACACACACACACACACACACACACATCACTGTAAGAAGATCCCACAGGTCATAGAAAACATAAGGATTTTAATATGCAAACAGTCAGGATGAAGAATACTGGCTCCATGACCCACTGAGAGTGACTCGGGTTCTTTACAGTACCAGAGAGTAAAATCAGAATGCATATTGCAAAAGAAGTTCACTTTAAAAACCTTAATTTCTTTACCTGATACTTAAACCAGGATGAAGATTTTAGGTTGAAAAATGATTTAAATGATTCAACAAATGAAATTTAAACCGAAGCCAAGCCATGTTCCTGAAATGTCAGTCTTTTATCAGGAATACAGCACTACAACCTTCACAACAGCAAATCAATGGAACTTTAAGATTTGTGCAATAAGAACATGTTGGTAGCAAAAGTCCTTAGTACTTGAAAGAGTCAAAAGAAGACAGAAACTAAACTTTTGCACAAAATAAGTTGCTTGGGCCCAAATGATCCTGCAGCCTATGAGTTGCAAAGGAAGTAAAACTCATTAATAGAGAAAAATACTGAGGGTATTAAAATAGAAACAAAAGCCAGAAGAAGCAAAAAATAGCTTCCCGGTATGTGTCTGTGTGTGTGTGTGCGCGTGCAGTATTTCATTTAAGCTGCTTTAATAAGCCTGTCCTGATCTGTAGGAGTTAACAAAGAAATAAAATTTCCAAGTATTTAAAAAATTTATTCATTTTCCATAAAGCAAATTTCAATGTATTAGTATTTAAAAATACACAGTGACTTAATGAAACATCAGCATAACTGCATAGAATTGAGCTCCAGAGAAGCACACACTTCAAGCTGTCTTCCTGGGCTCTGTTTTATAAGGGGACTGGCTTAAAAAACAGGTTAGAGTTATGTGCTCATACCTGGAAGATACAGGCCAGGAAATGTTTCCAATTCCACAGGCCTAAGTAAAATGCTGGAAGCTTTCTGCAGGTCCCAAAACCCACAATTCACAGGGGCTCCTTCCTTTCCTGTCAAGGAGGAGGTTGTGGTCATCACTGAAACTAAACCAAACCAAGAGACTCTGAAATGTACTAGAAACCCCAAAGCTAGATCAATGCCATCAAAGAGCAAACTTCAAAAATAATGTGGGAGCTCTAAGAGATCAGGTACCAAAGAACCAAAGTTATGCCTGTGCTGAGGAGCCTTTTCCTTGAAGGCTATTTAAGGAGGTAGGATTTTAAAGATATTTTTTGTTTGTTCATATTTTGGCCTCTAAATATTTAAAAAGATTTTGCCTGGCTGGTCCTTGAGGCTAATTTTGGAGTTCTTAATGAATCCCACGCCTGACAAAGGAATCTTCTACAGTTTCACAGCTATCATTGTACATATGAAAGTGGATTTACTTTTTTTAAGTAAATCTAACTAGAAAACATCAAATTAATATATTCTTTTACATACAACTTTGTGTCGCAAAATTCTTGAAAAACAAGAGCAGATGAGTTCATATCAAAGACTACCAAAGTAGTATGTGATATTCACATACAAATGTAAAACCTGTCTCGTGTCAACTCTTCATGACACCTTGAGGAAGGAAATGACATACAAAGTTTGCTAACTGCAAAATGCTACCTGCAGAAGTATCTTAGAAAACAATACATGTACACGCAGATGTTGACACATGAAACTGAAGTTGGTGAGGACCTTATATCACATTGCAAATTTTCTTTAGTAACAAGGTTTTGTTTCTATAGTTCCTAGTACATGGCAAAGTTTATCACAGAAGATAAAAACCCTTTAAACAAATCCAACAGGGAATCCTTGAGGCACCTTCTCATATAAAAACGAGATGAATGCAATTATCAGTCCATCTGAGAAAAGTTTTCAATCTAAGTGAACATCATTTTTTCCATTTAAGAATATTTTGCAGAATTTTCATAAGGCAGGACAAATTTGTGAAAAAATGTAGATACAAAATGATATAAACTAATAATTTACAGTTAAAAATTCCAAAGGGCTAACAGTGGAAATGGTGTAGCTCACGCAATGCCTACTCTTCAGACCTAACACAGAACTGTGCACACGCTCAAAGTTATGAAGAACTCCTAGACTTTGCACAAGTTCGGCTTTTCTTTTTACATCTATATTACACGTTTTAAATCATAGCAGGAATGCAAACTAAAACTGTGTATTACTTTAGTGGAAAAAAGTTCAACATTGTGCAATTTTCTGCCTCTTAATTTTTAAAAAGTGGCAGCAATCCCTGCATTTGTCTTGAAACAAGGATCTGAGAAACTTTATCAAAAAAGATAATGAAGGCAAAAATTGGCAGACATCCACTGTCTTGTTCCTCCTTAAAACAAGGTGGATGAAAAGTAATTTCATGATTAAAAAGAATCTTTTAAATAAATACATTGTATCTGGCATTTGTACTGACTGATTTGATAAATCTTTAAGTAAACAACAGCTTTCCTACCCTCCCTGTAGCCTCAAGCCACTGGCTTCCACTCTGTAGTCTGTTTTCACTGGGTTTCATACCCTGCCACTCGATACCCAGCAGGCTGACTAGGCAGCATGCTGCCATTCTGCCCTTGAGGTGGTGGTGGCACACTGTAATTGGGTCCCATCCATGGTGCAGAAGACTGGGTCTGACTGTTAGAGAAAGTGAGAGAAGCAGAGAGGAGGGCAATCAGTGGTTAAAACAATGTCAGGCTAGGCGTGAGAAATACACAGGGTTTTCTTTCCTTTTTTTCTTTTTTTGGTATTTTCAAGACAGGGTTTTTCTGAATAGCCCTGGCTGTCCTGGAATTCACTCTGTAGACCAGACTGGACTAGAATACACAGGATCTGCCTGCCTCTGCCTCCCAAGTGCTGTGGCTTCCTATTCTTAACCCAAATATGAGAAAAACTGTTAAGCCAAGCAAAATAAACACAAAGTATTTTCTCTTAAAAATAAGCATCACAAGCCAGGCATGGCAGTGCAAGTTTAACCCCAGCACTAGGGAGGCAGAGACAGGCAATCTCCGAGTTTGAGGCCAACTTGGTCTACAGAGTTAGTTCCAAGACAGCCAGGGATACAGAGGGAAATGTTGTCTTTAAAAAAAAAAAAAAAAAAAAAAAAAAAGGAAGGAAGGAAGGCAGGCAGGCAGGAAGGAAGGGAGGGAGGGAGGAAAAAATCATTTCCATACATTTATTTGGGCAGTTTAATTTTCTTAGAAATTTCAGCAAAGAAAATACTCCCCCGACCCCCTTTTTGGGTATTTTCAAGAGTTTCTCTATGTAACAGCTCTGGCTGTCCTAGAACTCATTTTATAAACTAGGCTGGCCTCGAACTAACAGAGATCTGCCTGAACTCACAGAGATCCACCTGCCTCTGCCTCTTTGTGCTTGGATTAAAGGCGTGAGGGAGCTAACACCACCTGGAAAGAAAATACTTTTAATCTATAAATATTCATCCCCTTTAAACTGAGAAAAATCATCTATCTACTTATTCTGGATGCATGTTGAACAAGCCACTCCCTTTGCAGCACTCAGGAGGCAGAGACAGGCTCACAGAAAAAACTTGATCACCAGGTATAGTGAGAACTAACATCTATAATACTCAAGGAGAACTATAAAGTACTTTTAAAAAGAGTATTTCCTAAGGGTGTATTTGAGTTTTTGCCTGCATGTACCTCATGGCTGATGCCTACTGAGACCAGAAAAGGATGTTGGAGCTCCTGGAACTGGAGTTACAGATGGCTGTGAGCTGTCATTTGGGTGCTGAGAACTGAAGCCCTGACCTCTGCAGCAACAGTAAGTGATCTTAACAGCTGAGCCATCTTCCCAGCTCTTTTACAGAGTATTTTTAATCTGATAATTTCAGACACATATACAGTATATCTTTGTTCTTTGTCTCCCCCCACCCCCCAAGAAAAGGTCTATGTGGCCTAAGCTAGCCTAGTACTTGCTATGTAGACCAGGGTGACCTCCGAATTATAGAGAGACCCACCAGCCTGTGCCTTCCAAATTCTGAGATTAAAGGTGTGTGCCACCTCACCTGCTCTACAGAATATCTTGATATAATGTACTTATAATCCTAGTTTGTTTGTTTAGAAATGTAAATAAAATGGCATCATTTGGGGTATAGAAGGCCTGTGGCATAACAATGTATGAATAAGCCTTTTATACGGGGGTGGGGGGGGGGTTGGGGGGGAGAAGCACAATGAATGTATCAAAGTAGTTGTATTGTTCTGTCATTTCATCTGCTCACAGGGAACACCAGGGACTGAAAAAACTTCAGGGCCATGTGAGCATGGTCAAGGCTGCACTGGCAAACACCAGGAACACTGGAGGGAGAGGCTGAGCTAATGCCAGTCCTATATCATCACAGAATCAACTCTGACAAATGTCATCTGTGAGACATTGGATACCTTGGGAATGAGGAACTAAACCAACTAAATCCAACTGTCCTTCAAAAACTGTGGATCCTGGTCAGTGGGCAGATACAAGTAACACTGACAGAAAGACTGAGGCTATGCACTAGTACTCATGGTGCAAAATGAGGGACCAGAAAATTTGGGGATAGGAAAGCTCCTAGATCAGCCTTTCATCTTAGAGGCCAAATTCTTTGGCAGAGGAGTAGACAGACAGACACACACACACATAGAGAAAGGGTTATCTTTTAAAAACTGAAACCCACATCTTTTTCCATGGGTGAACGATGTATATCCAGGGGCTGTAAGAGCTGGCTTAGGGGTTAAGAGTACTTGCTGCTCTTGCAGGGGACCCAGGTTCATTTCTCAGCACTCACATGGTGGCTCACAAACCATCTCTTACTCCAGCTTCAGGGGTTTGATACCCTCTTCTGATCACTGTACACACTAGGATACTAAACATATATGCTGCTGGGCAGTGGTGGCACACGCCTTTAATCCTAGCACTCAGGAGGCAGAGGCAGACTGGTCTCTGTGAGTTCAAGGCCAGCCTCATTTACAGAGTGAGCTCCAGGGCAGGCAAGAGATTTAATAGACATAAAACACATCATTAAAAAATATGTGTATTCAAGAACAGGTAAAGAGCTACCATCACGTGAAAAGCTTTGAAACTATAAAGTACTTTTCACTAGAAAGATGATTCAAGTTGGGTGTGATGCTGAAACCCTATAATTGGAAGGTGGCAAGCAGGAGTGTTCCTCAGTTCAAGGTCATCCTCAGTTTATATCAAGTTCAAGGCCAGAATGTGCGCCATAAGATTCTGTCTCAGAAAACAAAAAATAGGAATTGTAAAATGGTTCACTGGGTTAAAGTGCTTGCCACTAAGCCAGATAACCTAAGCTTGATCCTCAGGACTCATATGGTAGAGGTAAAGAACTTCCTTCCACAAGCTTTCCCCTGGCCACCGTGAGTATGCAGTGGTGAGTGTGCGCCTACACATACCCACACAAATAAATAAAATGTAATTTTTTAAAAAGTTGGGGGGCTCAGTGTTTAAGAGCACTGGCTGTTCATCTGGAGGTCCTGAGTTCAATTCCCAGCAACCACATGGTGGCACAATTTATAAGGTGATCTGAGGCCCTCTGGCATGCAAGTGTACATGCAGACAGAGCACTCATAATTAAAAAATATGAATAAATGTTTTTTTAAAGAGTTGATTATCTGGGCGGTGGTGGGCCACGCCTTAACCCTAACACTCAGGAGGCAGAGGCAGGCAGATCTCTGTGAGTTCTATGCCAGCCTGGTCTACAGAGTGAGTTCTGGGACAGCAGGGCTACATGGAGAAACCCTGTCTCGAAAATACAAATGGGGGGGAGGGGAGGGGAGGGGAGAAAAGAAAAAAAAAGTTATTATTAAACATTACGAAAGTTTGTATTATTTTGACATTTCAAGGCAAAATATTTCTAGGTAAATTTTAACTTATTTTGTTCTGCATGTGTGGAGAGGAGGAGAAAGTGTGAGCACAAGCACTACAGAGCATGTGGAGACCAGGGTAACTGTTGGTAAAGTCCTTCAAGGTCATCGCTATGCCTGAAACTTGGGCCACATGACTCACTCAAAGCTTAAAAGGCTTTTCAGATGTTTCTCAAGGTTAAGAAAGGCAAAGAGCAAATGCGCTTACCTGAATCCCTGCTGGCTCCATGGCTGGCCATACATTCCATAGGCAGGTACTTGCCAACCATTAGGCACATACTGGCCAATCTGCTGTGCATTTCCATACCACTGGCCCCACTGGCCATATGCTGGTGGATATCCAATTTGATTTTGCTATCAAGTAAAATTTACAACAGGTAATTTAGTCTTACTTGAAGTTCTCTGTAGTATATACCACACAGCCAGTACCACAACTGAAACAATGATAGGCCTGGGAATATAGCTCATGATAATGAGTGCTTACGAAATCCACATGAGGCCTGGACTCAATCCCAGCAACACACACATATACATACATACAAGACCACTGAAAAAAGAACTGTAACTATGTGGTGCTCTAAATGGCAGTCTTTATAAGGCTCAGGCAACAGACTAATGAGAAAGACTGAACTTTCTGTTCAGAAAGTACATGACTATTTCCTCTAGATTGGGAGCGTAAGAAGTCTACATGTGTGGTTCAGGGTTTTCTTCGCTGCTACCTCTATGCTCCATTTACAACTTCCTCATAGGAATAAATCTCTGTGGGCTTGAGTGTGGGCCACTAAAGTAGCCTAGAAAAGGAAAAAGCAGCAATACTAAAGCCTACATATATTTATAGCTTTATTTTTTTTGTTCAGTTCGGTCAAGCATGCTTGTGAGTTTTCCAAATCAATGTGAATAAATCTACCAAGTATTAAGAAAAGAATTAATACCCTGTTAGGTTTGGCGGACATTTTAAAATCCACTGTGTTAGCATGAGCCAACTGAGGCGGTTACACCCATCATGTCACCACTGCAGTCCATGACACACCACTCCGGAACTATAATACACGTAGGAAGAGCCCTTATGTACTATGAAGTGAGCTAGAAACTCGTTAACAAGGGTTATCAACAAGCTTCATGTTAAGGCAACCTCATTACTAGCCCAGCAATTCCATCCCAAAGTCAAGGACCCTCTCACCTGTTGCACAGGATTTATCATATCAAGTGTCTCTTTGCCCCAATAGCATTTCACCACATGCCCTTCAATGGTAGTACCATTAACAGAAACAATCGCATGTGCTGCGCTTTCATGGGAATTGAACCTATTGGAAACAATATTAAGAATCACCAATATAAATTCTTTTATGTATTTATGAACACAAACTATTTTTTTTTTAATCATGAAAAATAAATTTGATCACCACTAGGGGAAAAAGAACCAAAGCAAGCATGAAAAAAAAATAGAGGATTCTGAAATGACCCCTATTTACCCACCAAAAAAGTGGCATATTTCCCTTGCTATGTTGTTTCAAAGTTCTTACAGCTGTGGATTCTTTTCTTTCCCTCCCTCCCTTCCTTCTCTCTTTCTCTTCTTTCCTTTCCTTTCCCCTGTCCTTCCCCTTTCCTTCCCCTCTCTTTTCCTTTCCTTTTTTCTTAAGACAGGATCTCATGTAGTCCAGGCTGGCTTTGAATTCTATAATGAAGCCAAGGATGACTATGAACTTCTGATCCTCCACCTCTCAAGTGCTATAATTATAGCCCTGCATCATCACGCCTGCATAGGAAATTTGTTTTAATGGAGGATATGTTTTGTTGGTCTTATGTTGGAAAGAAGGAGTTATAAAAATATATCAGTTAGTAGCTTTTAATCATGGAAAGCAAAGATGGATGGAGCTCTGTGAGTTTGAGGTCAGCCAGGACAGCACAGTGAGATCTTGTCAATAAAAACTGAATAATACAAAAGAGGACACAGCTATATGCTAAAAATGTTTTTCTCCCAGGTTTCAGTGTTATTCAGGTGAACCCTGAGCTGGTGGCAAGAGGTCAAGCCAAGACAAATTCTTTAATAAAATCACCATATTAAATGTTCAGAATTACTTATGAAGGAAAAATGCTTTGAAAGAAACTACCCCTACCGAACAAATGAATATCCTTTATCTGGGAAGACTCGAATTTCCATTATTTGTCCAAATGGAGAAAAAGTCTGACGCATTAGTTGTTCTGTTGGAAAACAAAAACAAACAAATTCACACTATTAAAAACCTATAAATATGAAGCTTTTCAGTTTAAGGTAGTTTCAAGGTGCCACACAGGCAAACCCCCATACCTGTCAGTCCTGATGTCACCCCTCCACAGTACACAGTGCAGTTGCTGGGGCTAGATTGACTTACAACCTCATCATATGACAGCTGTTTGGTGTTTGCTGGGGAGAGAGAATGTTTGTTTTCTATCTTCAAATCATCACCCATATTTTAAAGGATTAACTCATTAACTACACTATTATAATGGCAGTTTTCCTCCATCAAAATGCCTATAAAACACATGCTACATTTTAGTTTAGGATTAAGCCTCCCCCAAGAATGCATAAATACTACTTCATATGCTCTATTAAATAGGAGACTTGATATTAGAAATGATAATTCTTTAAAATCACAAAAATGAAAACTAAGTACATTTTGAGCAGTAGTCTTGATCTGCTTCTCATCTATTTCTGCAATAAGTCTCCGGGAAGAGCTCTAACATTTAAAATCTAGTGTATTTTCTTTCCATAATTCCACATTGCTTCTCTTCTCCAGTGCACCTACACTCATATGTACTCTTTGGAGCTGGAGGCTTTCGTGTTGCCCAGTTAGTTCTGATTTGTCTTCCACCAAGCCATTGGCCACCCATCTGCTGAATGGCATTTTCTGCATCCTGTACCACACATTAGAGACAACAAAGACACTGCAATTAGTTGACATCACAAATAACTTCTAGTAATAAGGAAAACAGGGTGCTTTTTGTAGATTTTTAAAAAATGAAAATGTCTTATGAAACACAATACCTAGCAGCTTTCCAAAATTGCAACATTGCTTTTAAGTTCCATTTCCTGGATAGTGGGTTTGGGAAATGCTCAACAGGGGAAGGATACACGGGGGCAGCAGTATACACCTCTCACATTCTTTGGGATAACACAGCAAATACAAATTGTTGAAAGTACCTTGACAAAACATTTTGGTTTTTTTTGTTTTTGTTTTGGCTGTAAGCATTTTTACTTTGCATAGTTTGAAACACAGTATCTTTATTTTGCATGTGGCAGGTGCTAAATGACTAAAAACACAAAGAGTATTTTCTAGTGAAGGTGCTAATAATCAGTGAACTAAATACATAGTAGATAAAGCAGTCTGAACATTTTCATCTTTCTCCATAGCACTGCATGCACTTCTGATTGTGCTCACCCATTTGTTGAAAAAGGAGACAAAGCCATATCCCTTAGACTTCCCCGTAGCCATGTCTTTTACCACGCGGGCATCTCTGAAACAGAAGCCACCAGAAATAAGTTTTGTAAACTGTCCTCTGGGCATAAAATGACAGCCATATACAAGTCATTTTTACATTTCACCTTCACTAACCATTAACATAAATTCACCTTTTATTCTATCAAACTTATTTATTGGCCAATGAGGGTTAATTTTATAGACATGCAAATCAATAATTTCTTAAATATAAATCTATATTATAAAGAAAGTTTCCCATTTCCAGATGTTTTATTAACATCTAAATATTAAGCACGGTGAAAGCAGATGTTCCTATGAATCACTTAATTACAAGGCTCTCAGCTACAATATATTGGCTTTCTTTAACCATGCAATTTATAAGTTGCTATTTGGCACTATATTCTACCTAATTATCAAAAAATTAAAATAAAAAACTTAAAACTAAAGGATTAAAAAGCTGTACATTCCCTAAGCTAATTATTTCATTTTCTCAGATGAATATATACTCCCATTCTGGGCTAGGGCAAAGTTTGAGAACTTGACATTTTCAGAAATTCTAAATCATTGAAGAATACTACAAACACATTTTACTTTAAAACTATATAAGAAGAGATTTTATACTGAATTTCATAACAGCATTCATATTAAAATTGATTGGAAACTACAAGATATGAAACATAGTTTTAAAAAGTCAGAAAGTAAAAAAGCACGCCAACATTTATCCACTGTGAACCGTAGCTTGTAGTTAGCCAGGGCAATTCTGTCCATTCTTCAGAGACACTCTGCAAAATAACCAGAGCCCTATTATTTGAGATTGAGTAAAAACCCAGCCACGATAGCTAAAACTCCATACCTCAAAAAACTGGACTCAAATTGTGCTTCACAGGCAATCTATTTTAAATTAGCCAGGTATGTCACAATGCTTGTTCTCTCAAGACACATGAACAAAACAGGCATGTTTACAACAAGAACCCAAGTCAGAAAGCCATGCAATGTAATTGTAAGTATATACAAGCATATTTTAGATCAGTTTAGAAGTGCTTTATTAAGTGCAGTCAAAATGACAGAGAGTCTGATGATCAGGGAAAACTAATCAGTAACTTCTCAGTAATTGTTGTCTACATGGCACACATGCATTTAACTTGGTAGTTGAGTCATTTCTATATAAAAGTTTCCTATATGACCCTAAACTCAAGAAACAAGAGGGGTTTAAGCTATATATAATTAGGGAAATTATTATTTTTATATTAAATATGTAATAGACCACCATTTAACCCACACCTTCTATAAATCAAGCATGATATAAACCTCCTACAGAGACATCTATGTAGAAACCCTTCAACATTACTATCAGCCTGTCTCCTTAAACAAGAAACAACACAAACAAAAATAGAAATATGTTAGTGTTATCAATTGCCAAATAATTTTTTTAAATAGGAAAGCTAACTTCCTATATAAGCTAACAAACAAACATCACCTCAACAAAAAGGTCTTACCAAAGGGAAAAACTAATATGCTAACAATTGTGGGCCCATAACAAAATCCAAATGCCGGGGCTAGGGAGATGGCTCAGCAGGTAACATGCTATCATCACGTAAGGAAAAAGACCCAAGTTCAGATCTCCAGCACCCACATATATGTCAGGTTAGTATGACAGCTCACCTGTAATTCCAGTGCTTGGGAGACAGACAGGGGATACTCAAGGTAAGCTAGCTACACTAGAATTAGTGAGCTCTAGGTTCTAGTGAGAAACTGCCTCAGTATATTAGGTGGAGGGTGATGGAGGAGAACACTTGATACAACCTCTGGCCTACATACCCATGCACACACATTTGAAAATACATTCATGTATACATATACAAAAAATCCACACTAAAAATGTGATGTAGTTATATTAACAAAAAGACTAGTTTATAACTACAAAGTCATGAAATGACTAAATTTGGTCATTTAACTTTACCATTTTCTAAAACATCTACCTACCTACCTACCTACCTACCTACCTACCTACCTACCTACCTATCTGTGTGTGTGTGTGTGTGCGCGCGCGCATGCGCGCGCGCACGTGCAGCGCATAAACGTGGAAGACAGAGGACAATTTTCAGGAGTTAGTTTTTTCCTTCCACTACGTGGAGTTTTGGGATTGAACTCAGGTCATCAGACTTGGTAGCAAGCATTCTTACCTGCTGAACCATTTTATCAGCCCTTCAATAATTATCAAACAATCTTTGTCTAAATTTCAAACTAAAATTCTCACCAGAAAAGGTAATTCAGCCAAAATTAAAAATCCACCAAAATAGCTACTTCACTTGTTCACAATGTTAGAAAAAGTATTTTTCCTTCCAGTGTGTCAGAATTGTCAGCCCTGAAATGTATCCAACCCTTACTTCCTTCTAAAATGACTCACACAGAAAGCAGCAGCTGGGATCCGAACAAAATTCTTAAGCCTTTTGTCCTCCTATGACTGCTCTGAGGACAGGAAAAACTTACCCATATTCTCTACACCAAATTGAAAATGCACAAGATTCCTCAGAGAGGGACTTTCAGAGCTTGGCAGAGCAAAGTTAAAGAAAGACCTGCCTAGTCTAGAAACTTGAAAGCAAACCAGCTACTATTGAAATCCCAACACAGCTTATAAAAAACAAGAAATTAAAACCTCACTATTTTCTTCCTTCCTTTTTTACTTGCCTCTTTTTTTTTTTTTTTCTTCCTGAGACAGGGTTTCCCTGTGTAGCACTGGCTGTTCTAAAACTCACTCTGTAGACCAGGCTGGCCTAGAACTCATAAAGATCCGCCTGCTTCTGCCTCCTGAGTGCTGGGATTAAAGGCATGCATCACCAACACCAGCTCCAGCTTATTTTCTTAACCAGTTCTCATAAAGGAAAATGTCACGTGACAGAAAAGTCCATTTATAAGCTCCAATCCTATCCTCAAGGTGACTCTCTCACCAACCAACTCTTAATTGAAAACTCACCACAATGCTATTGGCATCTGCTTTCCAAACTCCTTACCATTATCTGGTGTTTCGTTCAAACCCAGCATAGCTAGAATCGCCTTTTCATTGTTGTTCTAGTGACACAGTAACAAGGAATCAGAAACCCTACACACTTTCCCTAACTCGACAATGGCTCCTGAGTAAGTGCTGGGATTGCTTGTTATCTTACTGTAATATGGCATGCTTTTCAGACTTTTGAAGTTCTTCTATGATGTTACCCTGAATAAATACTGACAAAGGGCCTAAAATACATGGCTACTATCAAATGTAAGGAAGATAATGTCTCACAAAATAATACAAGGCACTATTGCTAAGCTTTAAAGGGGATTGTTAAAGTTAAACAATTGTTTAAAACTGTTAAAGTTTTAAATGCCAAGGAAGTAATATTTAACAACTGCTTTTTCAATCAAAACTGTTGTGGTTTTGTTTTGTTAAATTAACATAAGGTGCATAGAATCAAACAAGTGCCTGAGTAACCCCTGCATCACAGCACAGCACCTCCAGGAGTTTAAAATGTACCCCAGGAAGTGCTGCTAACCGAGCAAGGGTCTAAGGTGATCAAAGACCAGCTGCTCATTAGTGGGAATACAGTACAGTACAGATTCCTGGATGATCTCTAAACAATGATCGAATATGCTATATTTAATTAAGTGTTAAAATTAAGGTTCTTGGTCACAACAAAGTTAAAGTTATTGTTATAAAATCACTTCTTATTAAAAGCGATGTATTTATCTTTTGTTACTTACGAAATTCTTCCAAATGGTGCAAAAGCTGCTTTGATGTCTTCAGTTGTGATTTCTGGACTGAGGTCACCAACAAACACATGGAAATGATCTTACAAAGGAAGGAGGGGAGTGAAAAGAAAAATACAACTTCAGAACTTAAATACTACAATTGATCCAATAAAGTTTTCTTAAAATAATGCAGACTATATAAATAAATTACTATCCTCACTATAAAATCCTACCAACCTTAAATATAACAATCAAAGTTAATAACCAGGAAAGTCTTCTAAAAGGACTGATAGCTACTGGAAGCTGACAGTCACTGTCTATTTACAGTCAGTCATTACAAGGGTCTATGAAACAAGCTAGTAACATATAACAACTTTCAGTTCTGCAAAAAAAATGTAAGACTTAGTTATCATTCTAGTAGTAATTATTTACTATTATTCATTTTACTATTATATCTAGGCTAAATTACAATTAAGTAGTGGTACTTCGAGTTATGAAGACTAGATTTGCCTTACTTAAGGCAATTTGCTGAAGCTAGCTACATGAAATACTTGGTTTAGCCATTATTTTGTGAAGAACAATCAAAGAAATACCTTGCATTGCAACAGTTTGATGTTAAAGTATTTGACAGTTTTCTCAAAAGCCAACAGTTTTGGTTGCCCAGACATTACACCATTCAGTTTATGTGAATCCATGTGCAAGTGAACTAAGACTGAAGGCAACAGAATGAAAACAGTAATCCCTTCACTTTACATCAGCACCATTAAAAAAGCATTGGCGAGAAATAACCATCCCATATGTGAAGTTTTTTTTTTTGTTTTTTAAAGACAATTCTCAAAAGAAACATTTGAAAAGCTCAACTTGCTGAGGAACACTTTAAAATGGACACATACATCAACTTTGACAAAGTAGATTTGGAAAGAGAAGTTACCCCTATTTGCAGGCCTTAAGCAACACACTGGGTTGCTCTTCTGGAAACACTGTTTCAGGAGCAACTTGAGGACTTGGAAGATCTGGGTATGAAGCCCAGGTGACCTCAGGGAAGTAGGGTATCTTGCCCTTTAGATGGTGAAAGTATTTCTAAGACATCAGCTGCTACCAAGGGGGACAGAAAGCTTAAACTAGCAACAAAGTTGTGGGCAAACCACACTTGGTCAACAATGGGAAGAAGGGGAAAAATATTGCCAGAAACAAATAAATATACTATATCCTTCCACCCCGCTCCCCCCAACCAATATCAAATAAAAAACTTGAGGTGGTTAGTGAATACCCTTTCAAGAGAGTTCATTTTATGTTTAAGAAGATACAATTACCTTGTGAACGCTGTGTGCTGACAACGGTACTACCTGATGACAAAGATTAGATTTATTCTTAAATTTATTAACACAAACACATTAAATCATATCAGGATAACGATCAAAATATTACTGCAAACATGTATGCTGCTATATGCTTTACAACAGAACTACGGGGTATCATACAACAAATGCCCACAGGGCATCAAATGTACTTACTGCTTGTATCTTTCTTTTGACTGCTGGGAGTTGTTGCCCAATTCACTTTGACCTCCTTAAAAAAAAAAAAAATTATAGTCCATAAAAGATAAAGCTCAAAATCATGCTTTCTTGTAACATAGGAGAGAGAGGCAGAGTGCCAGGGATGCCTGTGCTAATTACAGTCTCAACATTCATCTTCTGGCCTAGTTTGACAAATTCTAACTGGTAAGTACAGTTTCTTCTGATCTTTTTAAAAATTTATTATTTTTTATGTGTATGGGTGTTTTGCCTTTATCTATGTCCATACAAATTTATGCCCAGTACCATATGTACACATTTATAGAGAAGTCAAAGGGTGATGGATACCTGGAATTAGCGTTACAGAAGGTTGTGAGTGCCATGTGGGTGCTGAGAATCAAATCTAGATCCTCTGGAAGATCAGCAGGTGCTCTTTTTTTTTTTGGTTTTTCAAGACAGGGTTCCTCTGTTGTAACTCTGGCTGTCCTGGAACTCTCTCTGTAGACCAGGCTGGCCTCGAACTCAGAGAAAGCCTCCTGCCTTTGCCTCCCGAGTGCTGGGATTAAAGGTGTGTGCCCACCGCCTGGCATCTTTTTTGTTTTTTTGAGACACAGTCTTATTATGTAGCTCTGGCTGTCCTGGAACTTACTAAGTAGACCAGGTTGGCCTCCAATTCAGAAAGATCCACCTGCACCCTAAGAACTGCAACTGGCTGGCTTTCACATCTTGTTGTTGTTGTTGCTGTTTTTTCTGTACGGCAGTCCTGGCTGTCCTGGACTTACTTTGTAGTCCAGGTTGGCCTCAAACTTAGGATATACACCTGCCTCTGCCTCTTGAGCTAGAATTGAAGGCATGCACACCACACCCAGCTTTTTCACATTTTATTTTATTTTATTTTATGTGCATTGGTGAGAGTGTCAGATCCCCTGGAACTGAAGTTACAGATAATTGTGAGCTGGGTGCAGACAATATGGGTGCTGGGAATTGAACCTGGGTCCTTTGGAAGATCAGCCAGTGTCTCTGCGCTCTCTCCAGCCCCCCACATTTAAAAAAAAAAAAAAATCAATGATACCCACACATTTCCCCTGGATACCTCTCCATCAGTACTCCATATTACTGTTATGTTTCATAACTATTTAACATTTATCATGTGCACAGCCCCATGGAGAGAACGGGAGCTAGCACAAGACTGGTCTTTATAGGCTTTAGCCTATCATTCATTCACTTGTTTACTTTAGACTATGTAGCCGTGACTGACCTGGAACCTGCAATGAAGACCAGGCTGGCCTTGAACTCAGAGAGATCTGTTTGCCTCTGCCTTCAGAGTGCTGGGATCAAAAGCATGTGCCACTATGCCTGGCAACTTTTTGTTTTTAATTTAAACTTTTATTTATTTATCCATGTATGAGTGTTGTGCCTGCATGTATATCTGTGTATCGTGTGTGTGTGGTATCCTCTCCTAGGACTGGAGTTATAGATGACTGTGAGCCACCATATAGGTACAAGGGCTCAAATCCATGTCCTTTGGAAGAATCGCCAGTGCTCTCAATACTGAGTCATCTCTCCATCTCCATCCTACCTTCAATACAAACACAAATGGCTGACCCTTTGCCATAAAGAGAATATAATGGTTTGAAAACAGAAACAAGGCAAAATTCAACTTTAAACTTTCTATTCCAAGAGCTGGGGATGTAGCTCTGTTGTAGAGTGCTGTTTGAAGCCCTGGCTCCACCCCAAGCACTGTATAAAACTGGGTGTGATTGTATATACTTGTAGTCCCAAGTGGGAGGTGCAGGCAGGAGGATGAGAAAGAAAAATGTTTGTCCAGTGAAGTCACCTTCTACAGTTCTGACAGCTTACCTTACCCATTATCTTCCGACCATTCATAGCAGCCAGCGCTGCAGCTGCATGACGATGCTCATGGAACTCCACAAAACAGTATGGGTCATTTCCCGCTGTCTGTTGGAGAAGAAATACAGAAGTCAATTTTAAGCTTTACTCTTCCATTTAATAAAAATTTCCCCCTTTAACCATCAGAACTTCTATAGTTACCAGGTCATGGAAAATGACTCATTTATTTCACAAGTAAATTTTCATATAAAAAAGCATGATTTTTCTGTACTGTCCCTGTTTTCTTTTGTTTCTTTTTGCAGTGCCATGGACCAAACCACAGCCTACACCCAGTACACAAATGCTCTACCATAAGCTATATTCCCACCCTGTACATTACTTTTTATTGCTAAAACTTACACTCTTTTTTTTTTTTTCCAAATGACACATCTTACTGCTTCTAATTTGTGGAACAATGGAAAATCTTAACTAATCTCTAGCCTGCTCTTACACTAGATTCTGGACACTAAACAGGCTCTGATAACATTTACAATAAGTTTAGAATGTGGACTTCTGATACAAGTTCTTTGCCTTATGAGAAGCATTTTAAAATGTCTTCCTTTGGAGGATGGAGAGTTGGCTCAGAGGTTAAGAGCATTTGTTGCTCTTGCAGAGGGCCCATGATTCTTTCTCACATGGTGGCTCACAACCATTCATAAATTCCAATTTCAGGGGATCTGACACTGTTTTCCGATCTCCATGGGCACCAGGTATGTAAAACATTAATATTATACAACTAAAATTTTTAAATCTGAGAAAAATAATATCCCTGTGTCTATCTATAACTCCAGTACCAGGAATGCTGAGAATATCTTGGATGAGTCTAAAACCAGCCTGGGATACTCAGCAATACTCTCTCAAAAGAAAAAAAGCAAAACACCTCTTCTTTTCTGCTGATGGCTGGCATACAATAAACAAAACCTAGATGCTTTTCCTGCTAGTGCTGGAGCCCAAATCCCAGGACACTGTGCATGCTAAGGAAGCACTCTACCACTGAGCAAACCTCTAGCCCAAAGCAAGATGCTATTTGTTTATTGTTTATTTATTGACAGATATTCTATGGAGCCTTGGCTGGTTTGGAACTTACTATGTAGAATATTGTGGCCTCCGATTTGCTGTAATCCTCCTGCCTCTATCTCCTGAGTTCTGAGATTATAGGCATGCACTATCACACTTGGCTTCAAGATATTTTATTATAAATTAAAGCAGAAAAGAAATCCAATGTCTGAGCTTGCCAGTGCAGAATACTAAATGACTTTATAATCCATTTAATTCTTTCTAAGGCTTTTAGGAATTATTAAAGGAAACTAATTCAAATTTTCAGAGCATAGAGATAAAAATAAAATTCAATATATTGGAACTAAACACTCTTTTATTCTACAATAATTGAGATTTTTGGGGGTGGTAGCACATATCTGTCATTCTATCACTTAGAAGGCTGAGGCAGAACACTTCAAATTTCAGACAAGTCTAAATTACATAGACCTTGCCTCAAAAATAAATAAATGAATAAAAACTGCCAGGCTATGTTGGCACATTGTAATATCAGCACTTGAAAAGCTAAGGCACGAAGACTACAGGCACCCTCGTTTACACAGTAAGTCCCAGGTCATCTGGGACTATACTGTAAGACCCTGTCTGTTGTGTACCCATGAGACATCTGGCCTCCACATACATTTGTACATGCATATACATTCACCTGTATACATATACAACGAACTTTATGTTAAAAACTAGGTATCACGGGGTTGGAGAGATGACTCAGCAGTTAAGAGCACTAGCTGCACTGCCAAAGGACCCAGGTTCAATTCTTAGCACCCACATAGCAGCTCATAACTGTCTGTAACTCCAGTTCCAGGGGATCTAACACCTTTACACCAATGCACATAAAAAAAAAAAAGAAAATTTCCTGGCCAAGCAGTGGTAGCGCATGCCTTTAATCCCAGCACTCGAGAGGCAGAGGCAGGTGGATCTCTGAGTTTGAGGCCAGCCTGGTCTACAGAGTGAGTTTTTCAAGACAGCCAGAGTTACAACAGAGAAACCCTGTCTCGAAAAACCAAAAAGAAAAAAAAATTCCTCAAGTCATTAAAAAACAAACTAGATATCATCCATAGTTAACACCAACTTTAAGTTTGATGTGTTTTCTACATATTAAGGTCTGATAGACATGGAGGAAAACCTTTAAAAATGAGTCTAAAATGCTTTTAATTATATATTACATATTTTTTTCATTATATTAAAGCTCTACCCCAATTCCCAATTTATTTATGTATTTTATGTATGAGTGTTCTACCTGCATGCCAGAAGAGGGCATCAGATCTTGTTACACATGGTTGTTAGCTACCATGTGGTTGCTGGGAATTGAACTCAGAACCTCTGGGAGAACAGCCAGTGCTCTTGAGCACTGAGCCAATTGACACTTCATAAGAACAATTCTGAAGCCAGGCAGTGATGGCCCCATCCCTTTAATCCCACAGTCAGGAGGCAGAGGCAGGTGGATCTCTGAGTTCGAGGCCAGCCTGGTCTACAGAGTGAGTTCCAGGACAGCCAGAGCTACAACAGAGAAGCCCTGTCTCGAAGAAACAAAACAAAACAATCCTGATGCTACGACAGATCTTACAAGAGCGTGCGTGCTCGCACACACCATCTTTTCTAAAGATGATTAGTTCCATTTTCTTCCTTCACTTAGCAAAAGAATTAAGCAGGTTAATAAGATCCTTCTGAATTTAGACATTAGTGAGAAGTTCTGCAGTAACAACTTTCATTAGTATGTTTAAAAAAAAAAAAAGAACATTAATTGAGTGAAATACCCTTACATCCATAATCATTTTGCAGTTTTTACAAGGTCCGATCTGGCTAAAGAGCTGGAGGATGAGAGCTTCTGTCACGTCTCGCGAAAGGTTACCAACGTATCTGGAACAAAGGGAAACAATTTACTATTTTAGATTGATTTTTTGCCAAGCATGGTGGCTCACACCTGTAATCCCAACCTGCACCAGGTTTAAGGCCGACCTGGTCCACATGCTGAGTTCTAGGCCAGCTAAGTTTACAGAGTGAGCTCCTGTCTCAGGAGAGGAAAAGTCTTTTCCATCTTTCTAAGCTGCTTGTTGAAAAATAAATTTTGGGACCAGTCATAGGATTATCTTTGACTCTTTCAAGACAAAACAACCACTTCCACATATCCACAAAATGTAAATTTAGTTGCTTTTCTCTAATGTCCGGCACAGAGCCGCTGTGGCTGTTAGGAAGACACTGAGCAGATGGCAAAGGGAAAAATGCAAACAAACGTTAAGTGGGTGGTAGAAGAGGGACACTTGGATAGGAATATATACTGCCATATGTCCAGTGGCAATTTCTTAATGCTGGAGATTCCTACTCAGACAATGACAATTATAAGGGGAAAGTGAAGCAGTTACCCTGCCTTTTGAGCAGGTGCTCAGGACAGTTAGAGTAAGTAAGCTTCAGGGAATGAGGGGCTCCTTTCCTTTACAGAAGCATGTTCATTACATAAATGTACAGAAAGTTTTAGCAATGCAGGGTCAGAACTGGCATGGATTAGGCATTCACAATATGCTAAAGTCATATATTACTTAGCAAACTGCAAAGGAGTTAAGAACGTGACTTCAAACGGAAAGCCTTGGCTGTTGTGGGCACTAGCCCAGCGCAGCGCAGCGCCTCTCCCCTGCTATGGTGATCCAGTAGCCACCAACAGGCTGCTGCCATTATGACTACATACTCAAACATCAGCAGTAAGAGACTATGCAAAATACAAATCGAGAGGAACTTACGAAGGACTCACGTCATTAAAGTGACCTAACTCTAATAAACTTTCTTTTCTTTGAAACAGAATCTCACTATGTAGTCTCACTATGTAGCCTAGAACTTGTGATCTCCCTGGCCTCTACCTCCTAAGCCCTGGGATTACTAACACGTACCACCAGGCCTGAATAATCAAGCTGAAAACCAAATCGAAGGTTATAGAATACTGGACATATAAAAACAAACAAATTCAGATGTCAGATTTTTTTTTTTTGGGGGGGGGTTTTCAAGACAGGGTTTCTCTGCTGTAACTCTCGCTGTCCTGGAACTCACTCTGTAGACCAGGCTGGCCTCGAACTCACAGAGATCCGCCTGCCTCTGCCTCCCAAATGCTGGGATTAAAGGCGTGGGGCCATTAGTGCCCAGCTAAGATATTTTCTAAAACAACTTGACTCCTTTACGAAATTGTACTAGGTCTGGAGGTAGCTCTGAGGCAGAGTACTAGTTTAGTAAGGGAAAGGGCCTGGGTTCATCTCTGTACAAGCCAACTGAAACCATAACCAAACACTGTCCTTTTTTATTTTCATTTTTTATTTTGAGAGAGGGTCTTATATAGCTCAGAGTAAACCTTAAACTTCTGATCCTAAGTCCTGGGATCATGGGTATGTACAGCCACACTTGGTTTCATATGGTACTGGGGATTAGACTGAGGGCCTTGCACATGCTGAGTAAGGACTCTTCCAACTGAGCTACATTCCAAGTTCAAAGCCACTCTTTTTAAGGACACTTTGATTAAAAGAGGCTGGGGCTGGAAAGATGGTTCAGTGGTTAAGAGCACTGGCTGCTCTTACAAAGGACTCAGGTTTGGTACCCAGCTCCTATATGGCAACTCACAACTGTCTGTAGTTCTAGCTTCCGGTGATCCAATGCCCATTTCTGGTCTCTGCAAACACTGTACATACATGGTGCCCAGACATATAAGTAGGCAAAACAGTCAAACACATAAAATAAAAATAAAATCTTTTTTTTTAAAGGCTTAAAAGTCAAACTGGCAAACAGAATGAGGAGTCTTTCCCTAAATCCTAGACAGGGAAAACAACTTGTCCTTGCTGAACACTGATTAACAAACAGAGGAGGAATGAGACAGAAAATCACTATTAAAACAGCATCTTAGTAATTACTACAGGCAAGATCCACCTACAGAAGTTAAAATTAGCTGATCACATGTGAAGGAGAAACAGATATTGGCATAGCCTCATGGTAGCTTCCTCTAAAATATTTATTAAAGGTAGTTTCATCTTTAAACCTGTTTTCTGATCTAAAAGTGTACCTTAACTCTCTAGCCTTTGGAGCTCTACTCTTACAACAAGCCATAAAGAGTACCCCTCAAAAGTATCAAGGTCATGTAAGACACTCCTTGCAGACTACAGGGAAGACACAATGGCCATGGGACATAATATGGACAGCGACTACTGGACATAATGTGGTTATCTTGCATTGGATCCTGGACTGTAGAGCGAAGCTTTGCCAAGGAAAAGCCCTCTCCTTGTGGTTGTAGGCCACTTTGACTTCTTGGAACAGCTTGGAGGGAGGATATAAGAGAGACTGACAGTTGAAACGACAGTTGCAGTTACAGTTGCTCTAATAGAGGAAGAGAGAGCACAAAAGCTGATCATAGGCAAAGCGGCAGAATTAAGACTGATAGGGAAGCAGGCAGAATTAAGGCTCAGATAAAATGGACTAACTGGGTTTTGTTTTGTTTTTTTACACTTTAGATCTTTCCCAGTAATTGCTATGCTGGGAGAAGCTGAACCAGAGTGGGTTAGAGTTAGATCAGTTCCCCAGACAGACAGAATAAGACAGCCAGAAAAGGGTTGTAAAAGGTTTCTCTTTCTTTTCCTTTTCTTCCTAACATTATGAGCTAACAGGTTTAAAAACTTTACACGTTAGAAATCTAGCAGCCTGGAACAGAGGGGTGGAGTAAAGTTGCCAGTGAGAAAAGTAACAGCAGCCTTTGAGAGCCCAGACTCAAATGGCAGAAAACAGCCATACTCACCTCCCTTTAAGAGAAAAATTTACATTTTAAATACTTTTTACAGGATAGCATGGGTTCTTGTGGGGAAAAAAAAAAAAGGAATATGGTTAAAGTCTGAAGTTAACAGTATTTTACCAGTTTCAGTTTATTTTGGTAATTTACTACGGTTATGTATGATGCTACTCTCAGGGAAAGCTGTGAAAATTCCACGCTATCTCAGCAAATTTTGTGCCTAAAATTCCTAGGCTGGAAATAGCACTGCCTGCCTGTTGGCACTACCCCAGCACTTGGGAAGCAAAGGCAGGAAGATCACAAGTTTGAGACTAGTTCAGGCGACCTGGTGAAATCCCATCTCAAAATCAATCAGTAGCTAAACAAAATATAAACCAAGCAAAAAGGAAATGCCTAGTATTGCAAATCACTATTAACTAAATACTGCTTTTTGAAATTTAAGCCCAGTATCTTCTTTGCTGAAGCGTAGAGTGTAGTAACAGGACAATACTTAGAGAACCGTATTCTGTCATTTCTACTTTGTATAATAGTATAAGATTTCCTGATATATTACACATTCGTTAATATTATGTAGAGCTCGTAGAGTCTGTTATTTTGAGACCAGTTATCACTCTGTTGTCTAGACTAAGCTGCCTCAGACTCACAATCCCCTTCCATCTCAGCCTCCCACATAACTGAGACTGTAAGTCTGTACCACCATGCTCCTGAGAGATATTCTGAAAACTTAGTTTGAAGATAGTAAGTAATACAAAGCAGTATGAAGGGCTAGAGAGATGGCTGCTCTTCCAGAGGACTGGGGTTCACTTCCCAGCACCCACAAGGCAGCTCACAACTGTCATTATCTCCAGTCCCAGAGGATCTGATGCTCTCTTCTGGCCTCCCTGGTCACATTCTTACAGGGAAAACTCCCACACCTACACTCTCACAAGCAGTTAGAATAAACAAATAACTTAAGAAATAATTGTCTAGCTAAATGTGGTGACTCAATCCTGTAAACATGGCATTCAGAAAGCTGAGGTAGGAGGATTTCTGTGAATTCAAAGCCAGCCTGGACTACAAAACAAGAACTTAAAACAAGAGATACTGTTGGTTCTGCCCCTTTACATTCATTTGTGTAAAGTGGCTTCGGTCTCTGAACTCCACACTCAAGTGTTTACAGCAATGTTCTCAACCTTCAACACAATTACAAAGAACCTATATAACCTTTCATATCAAAAAAAATTAAGCCAGGGGCCCCGAGATGCAGTTCAGTTGGCAGAATGTCTACCATGCACAAAGTCCTGGACTCAATCTCTAGTGTCCCATAAATCAGGCATGTACTAACATGCCTATGTGGCAGAGGTAGTGGCAGAAGGATCAGAAATCCTTTGTCTACACAATTTGATGTCAGTTTGGGATATACGGGATCATGCTTTAGAGAGGGAAGATGAGATGAAGAGAAAGAGGAGGAGCCAGACACATGTATTGGCATATGCCTGTAATCTCAGCCTCAGGCAGTCTGGGACACAGGGAAAGTGTCTGGAACGTGGGGACAGGGAGAGCAATGGTATCAAAGGGCAAATCTTCCTTATGTAATAATGTAAGGACTGCACCTGTTATCTTAGTACGTTAGTCACTAATGCTGTCTTCAAACGTTTAGAAACAGTGCTGATCCTTCCCATGCTGGAATGAAAAACAAGTTCTTTGTACTTTGCAAAGGGTTTTCTTTTTCTTTTCTTTTTTGAGATAGGGTCCTATGTGGTCAATAGTGTCCTCAAGCGCCCATTAATCCCCTTGCTTAGACTTCGGTATGCTAGCTTACAGGCATGCCCTACTGGTCTTTAATGAAAGGATTTATGAATTATAATAAATTATATATGCACACGCACACACACATATATAATTTATTGTTTTATGTTTTTTTAGGCCAGGTGTGACAGCACAGACCTGTAATCCTAGCATTAAGGAGGCTGAGGTAAGAGAACAGTGAGTGTCAAGCTGGAATACATAGGGCGTTTCAGGCCAGGCTGAGCTACTTAGTGAGACCCTGAAACAACAAAAAAGCAAAGACTGAATAAAATATATTTGGTAGCAAGTAACAATGGGATCCTATAAAGAACAAGAGCATGCTGTGGTACCTGACCCCAGTGGAAGATGTGGTGAGTGTCCTTCCAGGGGTGAGATGGAGTTTTTTGGTATTTACTAACCTGACATGAACTCTGTACTAGAGCAGTTACAAGTCAAGATTCCTTGCCATTATTATCTGTAAGTCTATTGAACCAACTAGGGCTTGTGGCATCTCCAGCCTTTCAGAACTGTTTTCATAACTGTGAAAGAGTCTTGTTGTCAAGGCAGGCCCTAAATTTGCAATCCTTCTGATTCACTTTCCAGAGTAGCCAAGTTCACAGGCTGTACCACAGGCCTGGCTCCACGCACTTCCAGTATCATGCTGACATTTTCTACAACTCTTCTGGGATCATGTACCAATCTTGTGCAGAACTATAAAGTCAAGTCAGGCATAGAAACAGTTAACTACTAAAGTCAGTGAGATGAAATTTGCCATCTTCAGTCTGTTGTGCTGCTCTAAACAAAGTATACGAGGCTGGGTAACACCCCCAGGTTGGTTTGGCCTGCTATTCCGATGACTGGAAAGTCCAAACAATATGGCACTGGCATTTTTGAGGCTCTCTGGCTGCATCACATGCTGAAGTGGAAAGGCCGTATACAGAAATGTCCCAGGACCTGGGTTGGTTTTGCTGGGAACAACTCAGTCTTGTAAGATTACATCAATTCTTTCAAAGGATAGTATCTCAGTGACTTTACAGCCTTTCACTAGGACTTACCTCTTTTGTTTGATTTTTTTTAAAACAGGGTTTTGCTAGATAATCCAGACTAGTCTGGAACACCTAATCTTCCTATCTCTACCTCTGAAATGCTGAGGTTACACATATATATAGGACCCACCTCCTAACAAGATCATATAAAGGTCCAAGCTTCCAGGGCATGAACTTTTGGGGGGAAAAAAAAACCACACCTATATCTATCCTGTATTCTTTGGCAGTTGGGTAAATAAACAAGGTATTAGTTAACATTGTATCTGGAGTTGAGGATGTATCCAAGCTGGGAAAGTAGACACTACTGGAACCTTGGTTTTGAGTGTCACACACATCAGTGTATTAATGTATCCTCAAGGTGATAGCATATTATGGTTACCTAAGAGAACACCCTCGTTCTTATATAGTATTTGATACTTAAGTGTCACCATCCTGAACTAACACGAACACTGTAGTTAAGAAAGAAATAAAGGGGGCTGGAGAGATGGCTCAACAGTTAAGAGTACTGGCTGCTTTTCCAGAGGACCCAGGTTCAATTCCTAGCACCCACATAGCAGCTTATAACTGTAAGTCCAGTTCCAGGGGATCTGATACTCCTATACCAATGCATATAAAAAATTATTTTTAGAAAATTAAAAAAGGGAGGGAGAAAGGATAAAACCAAACCAAACCATGGTTGACTGAGTATGGTAGCATATGCCAATAATTCCAGCACTTCAAAGCCAGCCTGAGCTACATGAAGACCTGTATAAAAAAACCAAACCAAGGAGCTAGCAAGGTGGTTCAGTGAATCAAGGTATTTGCCATCAACTCTGACCACCTGAGCTTGATCCCTGGGACCCCAATCATGAATAAACCCAATACAGTGTGCTGACACCTCCCCACACATACCAAGCCATACACACACACACACACACACACACACACACACACACAAAGTGTAATTTAAAATTTTAAAAACCAAACAAAAACCCACATGGAAACCTAAGTAATACACAGCTAGCTAAATGGTAGTTAACTGGCAATTCCACAGGAAAGGCAGCCAGTCTTCAGTGCACTGTTTTTATTACTTTTCTATAGCTTTACAAAATGTGTATTATCTAACAAGTGGGATTTGATCGAAAGGGTATCAATACTACTAGAGACAATGTAACAGCTCTGCCAGAACACAATTTCATTCAACTCGATTTACCAGGGTTGAAGCTTGGATGAGCTAGTCAAGAAACTTTATGACTGAGCTATATCCTAAGCAATAAGCATTTTTGAAGTGAATAATTACGTTTTCAAATAGTTGTAAGAACCAGGTGTAGTGTAGAACACTTCTGTAATCCCAGCATTTGGGAGGCAAAGGTAGAAAGATCAGAAGTTCATGGACAGTACCAATTACATGAGACTCTGTCTCAACACTTCCCATGTCCAACCTAAATCAAATAGTTGTAAAAATGGAATCCAAAACTATTGAAACATTCATTTTTATTAATACAGCTCTAGACAGTTAACTTACAAAAGAATTTACAAAAGCAGAATATTAGATTGGGTTTGTTTTTAGCCACATCATATTAAAATATGTGATTTTATAATGGAAAAACTGAAAATCTGAGGGAAAAGCATGGGTAGATTTTAAACTAATGATAAATTTTTTACAAGCAGAGATAAAAAAAAATGTATTAGGTAATTACTGCCTAAAGAATCCTGCCTGGACTATTTCAATGCCCTAAAATGTGGCTGGAGGGATGGCTCAGAAGTTTAGAGCACTCGTTGCTCTTGGAGAGGACACTGTTTCAATTCTTAGAATCCACATGGTAGCTCACAACTATCTGTAGCTCCAGATCCAGGGGACCCAATGCCCTTTTCTGAACTCTGCAGACACCAGACCTGCATGTGGTGGTCTACATTCATGCACATGGCAAAACATTCATACATATAAACAACAACAACAAAAATATGTTAAAGACATCAAGGATTCTTTCTCCAAGACTTGTTTTTTTATTAGTTCTTTGTAAATTTTGTAGAACTCTTTTGAGACAAAGTCTCACATAGCCAGGCTGGCCTTGAACTCTTGACCTTCTCAAGTTTATCTCTGAGTATGCCAACATGCCTGGTTAAAACCAGTGCTACGGAAACCAGGGTCTGCTGCTTCTGATCCTCAAACTGTTTGCACATCTGCAATTTGCTAAAGAATTTTTTATTTTGCCTTAATTACTAAACTGTAAGAGAAAATATTTTGGTTCCTTTTTTTTTTTTTTTTGGTTTTTCAAGATCCAGTTTCTCTGTTTTAACTCTTGTCCTGGAACTCACTCCGTAGACCAGGCTGGCCTTGAACTCACAGGGATCCGCCTGCCTCTGCCTTCCAAGGGCCACCACTGCCCGGCTAGTTACCTTTTCTTAAGAAAAAACTGGAACGGCACATACCTTTAATTCTAGTACTTGGGAGGTAGAAACAGGATCTCAATGAGTTAAGAGACCAGCCTGTTTTAGATAGCTAATTCCAGGCCAGTCAAGGGTACAGAGTAAGACCCCGTCTCAAACAAACAAAAAACAAGAAACTGGAGGCCAGAGCTGGCAAGATGGCTCAACTGATTAGGGTACTTGCTCCAAAGCCTGACAGCTGAGTTCAGTCACTGGAACTCATCATGTAAAAAGTAGAGAAACTGCCCCACAAAGATATCCTCTGATGACACCCCCCTCAGTGTCTTTAATCCTAACACTTGGGAGGCTAGGCAGGAAGATCACAAGTTTGAGGCAGATGTTCTTACATAAGTGAGACTCTGCCTTAAAAGAAAAGAAACTGTAACATACTATAGACTTGAAAGGGTTTCTCTGTATATCCCTGGCTATTCTGGAACTCCCTTTGTAGACTAGGCTGGCCTCGAACTCAGAGCTCTGCCTACTTATGCCTTCCAGAGCTGGTTTAAGGTGTAAGCCACCTGCCCAGTGTCAATCTAATCTTTAATTAAGAATAAACAAGCACAAGGCCAGGATAGGCTACATAGTAAGTCACAGTTTAAAAAAAAAGAGAGAGAGAAAGGAAGGGAGGGAGGAAGAAATAGAAAAAGATAAGCAAAGGAAGGAAGGCAGGCAGGCAGGGATAGAAAAAGACAAGCAAATATAACAACCCTAAAGAGAAAAGAGATGCTAGTTCATACAAATTATAAGGTCAAAACTGGAGAGAAGTGGGGTGAACAAAAACCACAAACACCCAAGAGTGATGGAAAGAGAAAGCCTATATTAGCACTCAACAATTCAGGTGTAGCCTGTTAGTGATGCTGTAAAATGTTTAGACCTACAATCTTAGTAGCTAAATCTTAGCAGTGCAAAGGCCACACACTAACCACACAGTTGTTTCAAAAGAGTACAGTACACAAAGAACTGAGAGAATTCCATCACCTAACACTAGCAATGTTTTTCTAATTTAGTGCAGTTTTTTAATTCACAAATTCAAAGTTTTAAAGTAACCAAAGCCAATTCAGATTCACTATAAATATTTTTATTTTTTTATTATGGACAAATTCAAACTTAATACATGAGAAGAATGTGTACATCATTCAACCACTCACTACAAATGTCTAAATTTATGTATACCTCCTTGAACATTTCTCAAAATTACCTTGCTGTTTAGATTTTCCATTTTTCTTAAATATATTCTCAGAGCATTGGCTGACAAGAAATTGACTACTGACCCCAACTTAACAAGGTGATACTGAGAACTAAGCAGATGGAGGTGCTTCCGCTGAGCCTTTTAGCTCCCAAAAGGTGAGAGTGAATAAGGCTGCTCTTGCAGGGGGTGGGTGGGGGTGGCAGCCATGCACATCTTTAATCCTTGCACTGTGGGGAGGGGGACCAGGCGGATCTCTGTGAGTTCAAGGCCAGCCTGGTCTACAGCGTGAGCTCCAGGAACAGAGAAATCCTGTTTCAAAAAAAGAGGGGGGCCGTGTGGGACTATTCTCAAAATCTTGATTGACTTCTTAAACTGTACCAGATTTAAAAACAAGTGTGATTACTTACCATGTATCAGACTGTGGTTAAGAATATACATTAAAAAAGAAAGCCCTGACTTCCAGAGTCACTAAGGTGAGCATTTAGTATTTAAAAACATGGTTGGGAAAACTTGTAAGGATTACCAATCAAGATCAGCTGTGGAAGAGTGAAGCTTTGCCTAAAGGAGGTAGTAGCAGCAAGAGAAGAGATCATAGGAAAGTTTAAATCAGGAGAAAAACCCTGAATGGCTGAATGGGGTGTTTTACTAAAGGACACAAAGCAAAATTAGTCACTGCTAAAACATTTACTAGAATTGCAAGATTATTTTTTATTTTTTCAAGACAGGCTCTCACTATATAGCTTTGACTGTCTTGGAAGTACTCTGTAGACCAAGCTGGCCTTGAACTCACAGAGATCTGCTTGCTTCTGCCTCCCAAGTGCCGGGATTAAAGGCGTGCACAATTATGCTAAGCAAGATTTTTTTTTTTAAACGTATGATTTTGAGTTAGTTGCTGAAGCATTAAGCTTAGCTTTCCTTTGGTTATAAAATGCAGTTTCCCTTAGAGTTCTAATAAAGACTAAATGAACACACAAAACACCTGACACAAACTAAGGATTCAACAAACTCTCTGTGAATGAATAACTCTAATATTTTCCTGGTCCCAATATAATATTATTTAAACGCCTGCTTTTGTACACTGCTTTGGGAACAATAACAATGTTTTCACTATTTGATAGTTCCACATATGTACTACAAAGGTTGTTATCAGATATTTCTGGAAAAACTTTAAACTGAAAAAAGCCAAAATAAGAATTTCATAAAGAATGGCTGGAGAGATGGCTCAGCAGTGTTAAGAGCACTTGTTCCTGTAGAGGAACTTGGTTTGGTTCTCAGCACCAAACTGTGGCTCACAACCATCCCCAACTTCAGTTCCAGGAAATCCAGTATCTTCTTCTGACTTCTGAAGGTTCACACACACACATGGAGGCAAAATACTCAATACAACTGAATTAAAGAAAGCTTTAAAAAGTTTTTTTCAAGTATCTTATAAAGACATCAGAAAGTATAGCATTGTGAATTCCAACACTCTAAGATGAAAAAGGAAAAACTCCTCACATATATGTGTCTAATAAATTTTAGGGAGTATTCATTTACAGATACAATCTTTCCAAACACAAAGGGCCATGCTTTAATTATTGCATTCTTATTAATAAGCTACTTCAAACTCCCATCAACTAGCAAAATATTTAATATATCAAGAAAAGTGTAAACCAAATGCGAGGTACACGCCTGTAACCCAACACTTGGGTAGTAGAGGCAGGACGACTTTCACAAGTTTGCAAGCCAGCCTGGTCTACAAAGGGAAATCCAGGCCAGCTAGCATGGGAGGGAGGGAGAAGAAAAGTGTACATCGGGCATGGTACACTTAAGCATAGCACTGGGGACTGAGGCAGAATTAAGTTCTAAACCAAGGTAGGGTATAGCAAGTTCAAGGCCAACCTGGTTTATATATAAGGAGACCCTATTTCAAAAATAAAGTAACTACATTGCACATATACATTAAAAATACTAACTTGAAATGGAAAATTGGGGCCGGGCAGTGGTGGCGCACGCCTTTACTCCCAGCACTCAGGAGGCAGAGGCAGGCGGATCTCTGTGAGTTCGAGGCCAGCCTGGTCTACAATATGTGTTCCTGGACAGCAGAGCTACACAGTGAGACTCCGTCTCAATAAAACAAAAGAACAAACAAAGAGCAAACAAAAAACCTGAAAACTGGGGAGGGTATAAGTAACAATTTATCTGTCCTTCAGAACAATTTCAATATCTAGAAAATTTCAAAAGAACCCTAAATGCAGCTCTGCAAGTACCAGGATTCTAAAAATAAAAACCAAAGGCAATGTCAGGAGCGAAGTTAAACTCTGTGACGTGATACGTGTTAAATCTACTCTTACGGGAACTGAGCATCTACGTGCACAGAGTAACAAGCATCAAGTTGTAATCGTCGAAGATACCGAAAAAACAACCCGCAATGCCTTAAATTTTTCCTTTTTGCCCTGTGAGATTCAACAAAGGCAGGACCTCGTCTAGTGCTTTGGAAAACAAAGAATGCAGAAGAGAAGTTACTCGACAAAGAAAATAGCCTGAGCGCGGGTTACCTAACACTCACTGAAGATGCTTAGACTTGACTGACTACGGTTGTTTCATCGGTAACGAAGTCAATCACTATTAGCAAGTGATGATAATGTTTTAATTAAATCGTCTTTCCCTCAGTAGATGCATTCCTCCGCGTGAGATTTCCACTTTTTCAAGAACGGTTTCAACATCCTTGGGTGTCCGGTTAGGCTTTTGGTCGAGGGTCAGGGGAGTGCTACAGAGGGAAAACCAAAGACTTTCCAGAAAGATGTCTGGCTTTTTTTGTTTTTGTTTTCCCAGTTCTCAACTGCAAGAATACAGTTTTACCTCAGCCTCAAGACTTAAAGATAAAAACAAATCCTACCAGAAGAAAGTGAAAGGAAGTTCCAGAAGGAAATCAAGAAGAGATTCATCGAAAAGAGGGGGCGGGGAAAGAAAGGACGCCAGCACGGGACTACAGGAGGGTGTCCAAGTCCTGAGGAGAGCTTTGAATGAAAAGTCCTTCCTCCAGGTCTGGGCCGCGGGCGCCCGCCGAGGCTGCCGGGGCCGAGCCCCTCTCCCGCCAGCGTCCTCAGCCCGGCGCGGCTCTAAGCGTCCAGGAGTGCGCACGGGAGGAGGAACCACCACAGCGCGGCGTCCACGGAGAGCAGGCTGCGGAGGCGCAGGGCCGCGGCCTCCCTCCGGGGCGACCACCATCCCGCCTCCCTCATCGCTGCTCCAGACTCACAGAGTCTTGGGCATCTCGTCCTCCATGGCTGCTGCGGTCGCGGCGGCACCTCGCGGTCCAGCTCCCTGCCCTTCGCCACCTCCCAAATCGTTGGGGAGGCTATGGCTGCGGAAGAGCGGGCCTCCTCGCTTGACTGGAGGTTACCTCGCCTGCTTCTTCGGCGGCAATTACACAAAAATGCCCGGCCCACCACAAACAATGAAGCCCCGACCCAAGATGGCGGCTAGCCGGACGCCCAGGAGCCGCCAGCCTTGCGACCCGCGCCGCGCATGCGCATACCCAGGGGCACGCTCGCCCTCCGAGCAGCCGGGCCAGGCTTCAAGCCTTGGATTTACATGTCGCGCAGCCGCGCTTCCACTCGGCAAGGGATGGCTCAGACTGCGCAAGCGCAAGACCAGTAGCCCACGATTCGTGAAGCTCTTGAACAGAATATTTCATTAGTGAATTACAAACTGAAATAAAAAACTTCAAGGAAGTTAAAACAATAAAACAACAGGTGTTTTCGTAATACGAACGATTTCTTTTTAAGGCTGTCTTGCAAGAAAAGGCTATCGTGCGCCGCCCGGGAATCGAACCCGGGTCGCAAGAATGGGAATCTTGCATGATACCACTACACCAGCGGCGCTCCTGGCGGCTTCAGCGTCAAGAAACCCATAAGAGAAACGTCTGTGTATTCGTTGAAGCCTGGATTCTTGCTTTGTGTATGTGAAAATAAAAAAATGTATTGATACCGTATCTTTCTCCGTTGCTTTATAAAACAATTCATTTTTCTCATCCTAGTACTGTTGAGCAGATTTTTTTCTGTACTTTTAGAAAAAAAATCTCGATTTTTATTTATTCATTCTTTTAATTATTTAGAAGTAAGAGTTGCAATAAGAAGATAATATCTATTTGACGATAAGCAATTTTTTTGCAAATGGGAACCATATTTTAACATGCCGATGTATTCATGTCTGGATTTCTCTTGTATACTCAATGTAATTGAAAAGCTTAAAAGAAATAGTATTACAAATTGGTGAGAAGAATCTCAAGTCAGTCCTCGCTTAGGGTTCAGAGTTAGGGCTCTGGAATACGGTCCCTGCCCTCCTTATCCTTTCTTAATGCACTTTACACGTTATGTGAAGCAGTTCTTAAAGCCATGAAAGTTTATGTGCCCAGTGTCGTTCACTTACACACACGTTTGGGATTCCCGTCTCTATACTGTCTTTAGAGTCTGTCATGATGCCCCGTGCCCCACATCTCAAAGGTTCGCGAGTTCACAGCCAGCCAATGATTTTACCTACGATTTTAACAGTGATATTAGCAACAATTTTACCCATGATTTGCCAATAATTTTACCAGTGGTTTTCCAAAAAATTTTAAATAATTTTTCCAAATGCTACTCAGGTACGCGACCCCCTTCTAAATAAATAAATAGCAATTTTAAGGAAGAGCATGATAAATGTTTAAAATGCATAGTATTTTGAACACTTTTTGGGAGGGGTCTATTTAAAGTTTTCTAGTTTATCAACAGAGGTGTTCAACTAAAATATGCTCTAGTGACTCATCCCATTCCCAGTCTAGTGATCTTTCTGACTCTCTGCATGCATAAATGCATGCATTTATGAAGATATTCATGGAGGCCAAAAGAGGGAGTTACAGTGGGTGTTGGTAATTGAAGTCAGGTCTTCTGGAAGGGCAGCAAGCCTTCTTAACCACTGAACCATCTCTCTAGCTCCTTAGGCCTTAGGGATATATATATATATATATATATATATATATATATATATATATATATATTGAGTATATATATATATACTCAATACAGATATCTTTATACATTGATATACTTTTTGAGACAATACCTTGATATGTACACTAGGCTTGTCCAATCATTCTGCCTCAGTCTCCTAAGTTTTGAGATCACAGGTCAAAGCTAGTTCCTTTCTTTTTCTTTCTTTCTTTAACTTTATTTCTGTACGTTAGATTTCTAAACATAGGATCACTGAATTACATATATGTATAAAAATAATAATAGGCAAAGATTTTGTCCTCTGTGGGGACTCACACATGTAATTTTAGCATTCCAGGGACTGAGGCAGGAGGATTATTTTGAGTTCAGAGCCAGCCTGGGCTACAGTCTAAGAACCTGCCTCAAAAAATAAACAAAAACAACAAACCAACCAACAAACAAAAATCAAATCAACCAATCAACAACAACAAATGCAAAGACTGCCGTCACTCACGTCTCACGGAGAGTGCTCAGAGCCAGGCCCTGAGTCGCTCTCCTCTCCTCCCCACTCTGTTTTGTCTTATACTGAGATGTTACTAATTTTACTAGTTTTTGCTAATGTAAGAGATGAAAATTGTATACGTTATATACATCGTATCTCTCTCTTTCTCTCTCCCTCCCTTCCACACCCCGCCCTCTCTCTCATCTCTGTCTTTCTCTTCTCCCTTACTCCCCCTACCCCTTTTGAAATAGGGTCTCACTACTTAGCTTTGACTAGCTTTGTAGCTCTACCAGGCTCTACCTCGAACTCTCAAAGATCCACCTGCTTCTGCCTCTGAAGTTCCGGGATTACAGGCATGTGCCTCCTGCCCGGCTGCATTTTCTTTTCTTTTTTTTTTTTTTTTTGAGGATAAATACAATCTTAAGGGTCCTAATTTTAGCTGTTTTAACAAAATTTAAAATTTTGATGAAAATGATGAATTTAAAATATTCCATAGCAACTGCCATAGAGTCCTTCCCCTCTAAACTTTAGGCGTGCTCAGTGTTGGGGAGGCTCTAGGAGGGTTTTGCTGCTTGCCACAGGCCCTTGAAAGTGTAATTGCTCCGGCAACAAGCAACCTCCAGGTGGCGCTCAATCTACACTCAACCTGGTTCTTCTGAACCAGCGGTGGCTTTGTCAGCTCTGACGTTTTCTGGTCTGGTCCCTAGGCTATGGACCTTCTCCCATAAAGACCCAACTCAACGACATACACATCTTGGAAAGATCTTAAAAGAAAATGTACAAAAAAAAAAAAAAAGCAGTTCAATCACGTGCTCAAGAACCTTCTACCTGTCAACTTTCTGCGGACCTTCCAAAATCTTGAGTGGGCTTCTGTTTTTCAGAACGATACATTTTACACATGGCTGGTTTCTGCAAGGCAGAGCCTTTGTACAGTGTTGCTCAAGTGGCAACAGTCAACTTGATACTTAGTTGCAAACGTTTGTACAAAAATCTGCAAAAGTTGAGGTGAAACAATTTACTGCTTCCTATCAATTGGTAGAAATGTTTGCGTCTTTTGCAAAATTAACAACAATCCTATTGATTTCCCTATTAGAAGAAAATACTTATTTGTGCATAGTTATTAACGTTTTCAGTTTTAAAATTCTACTCTTGGCTGGGTGTGGCAGCACTTTAGTCTCAGCATTCCAGAGACAGAGGCAGGAGGATCTCTGTGAACATTTGCAGAATTTTGGGTCTCTGCGTTCTCAAAGACAACCATGGCAGTACGCAAACTAATAGAGACAGATTTTAATCAATTAGATATTATTGCAATAGGGGAAATTCCAGCAACTCAAGTTCAGTTTGTATAGAGATGACTGGATATTTTAGGGCAAGAATGAGGGAAGGAATCAAGCAGGGGATCAGTAAGGCAAGAGTATTAAAAAATTATAGAAAGCAGGAAGATAGTCCATGTGCAACCAGCATCTGTGCTTGTTAACAGCCTCTTTGTGGGGTTGGTTAACTGTTTTGAAGTGACCCTCCTAGCCTTCCAAGGAGATTGGAAGGGAAGCCTGAGCTGTAGAAATTGGTTGAAATCAATAGTAAGTTGTTTGTTTGTTTATTTATTTATTTAGATTTTTTTATGTATGTGAGTGCTTTATCGGCACATACAACTGTATGACAGAAGAGGGCATCAGATCCCATTGTAGATGGTGGGTGATGGGAATTGAACTCAGGTTCTCTAAATGACCAGCCGGTGCTCTTAACCATCTTAGCCATCTCTCTAGCCCCCAGTTGTTGTTGTTCAATTAATTTTTTTATTATTTTATGTGTTCCTGGTCTCCGAGAAGACCAGAAGAGCATGTCAGATTCCCTGGAACTGGAGTTACAAACAGTTGTGTGCTGCCACATGGTGCTAGGAATCAAACCCTGCCCTCTGGAAAAGCAGCCAGTGCTCTTAACCACTGAGCCATCTCTCCAGGGAATTTTTAGTGGTCCTGAGTGTTCTGAAAGAGCCTGTTTTTTCAGACAACATTTTTTTTGAGGAAATGTGTGTTATGTTACCTTACAATTACTCTTCATAGGCTGGAAGTGCTGCTACATGCTAGTAATTCTCTCTAGGCTGAGACAGGAGGATTAAAAGTTTGATGCTTGCCTGGGTTACACTGGGAGGCCCTGTCCCCAAAACAAACATAAATTATATTTTAGGTATGTGATTACATTTTTTGTTGTTTTTGCTTGATTGTTACGGTGTTTGTTTTGTCGTTATTTTTGAGACAGGATCTTATGTAAAACAGTCTGGCTTGAACTCTTGGCCTCCCGCTCCTACCTCCCAAGTGCTGTGATTACAGATGTGCACTGCCTCACCTGGCTGTGTTTCTTCAGTCTGAGTGTCGTCAGGCTTGTTCTTCTGAAAGGACCAGGGTAAAGGATGAGAATGCCCTGGCTTTGCAGAGCCCCTCAGCTGCCTCTCTCTGAACTTCCTGTATATTCTTTCACATGGTTTCAGTATTAGAAGTCAGTTCCCAAATATGACACTAGGCTCAAGATCACTAACAGGAACAATTCTAACCCAACAAGTATTTCCCAAGGCCCTGTCGCATTTAATGCACTGAACTCCTGTGGCACAATGTACTTCGGGAAACAAAGTAAAAGCCATAATTTAGCTCTGTTTCCTTTGCAGACAGACCTATGGAAGGAGTACTCTGAGTTCTGCGCTCCCACGTGCAGCTCTTGCTTTTTGGTCCCTAACCACCTCCACCCCTGCATTCTGGAACTGATACACCCACCTCTCAGACATGCCAAGCATTCTCTTTGCTCTTTCTGCTGTTACCTTCACAGCCCTGCTCCCTCACTTCCTATCCACTTTTGTCCAGATACTACAGACTCAGTGAGGCCTTCCTGATGCAGGTCACAGAATGCATGTGGAAGTCAGAGGACAACTTTGTGGTCGGTTCTCTCCAATTTTTATGTGGCTTCAAGGGATAGAACTCCAGTGATCAGGCTTGTGCCACAAGCAGCTTTACTGGTAGAGCAATCTTGCCAGCCCCCAATTCAACCTTCCTTTGTATCCAACTCAGTTACCTTCTATTAATACTGTTATTTATGCTCATATACTGTTTCTTTTGGGTTTGTTTTAGGGGCAAGAGAAATGGGATCATGTTAGAGCCAGTAGTTTTTCTTCACAGAAGCCAACATTGAATATCTTCCTCGAATGCATCTTCACTTTCTTTCTCTATTTTAATTAATTTATTTTTGCTTTATGTGCATTGGTATTTGGCCTCCATGCATGTTTGTGTGAGGGTGTCAGATCCCCTGGAACTGAAGTTACAGACCATTGTGATTGTGGTGCTTGGAATTGAACTTGGGTCCTCTGGAAAAGCAGCCATTACTCTTAACCACTGAGCCATCTTGCCAGCTCTGGTTTGTTTTTTTTGAGACAGGGTTTTTCTGTGTAGCTCTAGGTATCCTGGAACTTGACCCAAACCAGTGTCACCGCTCTGGAAGTGGTGGGACCTGGGAGAATGGAACTAATGAGGAGGACTAAAGTCTCACGCTGTAGCCAACTTTATTCAGAGCATCAGACAATTTGTACTCTGAGGGTTAAGACATGAGGAAAGTTCTCATGAGTTCAAGCTGTATACAATCACAAAGACAAACCACACGTGTCAAAAACATGCTCTTTCATAGAGTCATGTAAAGGATAGTTTAAACATCTAATTGAATAACAGCAGCAAGCAATGATAGTAATCTGAGATAAACTCACCCCTGTCTGCTGCACCTGAGAGGAACACACAAACACTCCAAGAACAATTCCATGTTTTGGGGAAACTGAGGTCACAAGGCTCTTGTCTTGTTTCCTTGGAGTGTTCTCACAAGCACTCAGAATTCTCCTCACGAGACTCCATTTCTGGACCATGTTCTGACAGACCAGGTTAGCTCCAAACTCAGAGACCTGCCGGCCTCTGCCTCCGCCTCCTGAGTGCTGGGACTAAAGACATGCACCACCACCACGACTGACTAGCTTTCACTGTATGTTTTGAGACAGGGCCTCTCCATGAACTTGGAGCTTGCTGCTTAGGCTGCCTGGCCAGTGAAAGCCCAGGGATCCTCCTGACTTCCAGCATCGGCATTTCGGGCACATGCTTTCAAATCCAGATTTTTGCATGGGTTCTGGAGCTCTGAACTCAGGTTTTCATGTTTGAGTGGCTAGCACTTCACGGAGTGAGGTACCTTCCCATCACTCAAACATTCTGTATGGGTGTGTTTCATAGTATGACATCAGTTTAGGGGAGAGGAAAATTTTTTTTCCTTCATTTTTACGGTTCTTGTAACCTGTGACCCTGTAACAAAACCACATTAACAAAAGAAAAATAGCCCTAAGTGGTGGCATATACCCTTTATCTCAGCACTCAGGAGGCAGAGGTAGGCAGATCTCTTTGAGTTCAAGGCCAGCCAAAGCTGCATATTGAGATCCTGTCTTGATAACTAAGGGGAAAAACAAACAGAAGCTTGGAAAATGCTCCAGGGAAATGAGTGACTCTCCAGAAGCTGGAATACAAGGCATCTTCAAAGAATAGTTAATTTTAGACACATGATATGGCATAAGACGAGGAAGAAGAGTTTGAGTTTCTAGGGCTGGACAACCATGAGAAGGCAAATAAATGGCAAGAGAAAGACTCTTGGGTAAGTTTGTTATGTGAATTTCTGGCTGATGAAATTCTGTTAAATCTCAACACACAAGAGGTGGAGAGGCAGGCGGATGAAGAGTTTAAGGTCATCCTGGACTGCATAGTAAGTTTGAGATCAGCTTTGGCTACTTGAGAGACTGTCTTAAAAACAAAATAAAGTCTTCAAAAAAACCAAAATTATAAGAAATTGACAGGTCTCCGTTAGCTTCTACGTGCTGTGCTGTTAGAGTCGGGAAGCACCTTGCTCTATAAGATAGCACAGCCCTTCCCACATCTAGTTGAGAAGCCTGGCTCTCTAGACTGACAAAGGCAGAGGAGAGTAGGTGAGATCAAAGAGCAGACTGGCCTCAAGTTGCTTTCCTTGGGAAGGCTGAAGCAGAGTAGACACCTGTATCTCTTTTACTAGCAGAGGTACTGTCTGCTGTATGTATCGCCTCTTCCCCTTTTCTGTGAAGGTCAACCAGAAAACTTGGTTTCACCTTGGTAGCATGTAACTCTGCTGTGATCCCACTTTGACTCGGCATGCTATCAGTCCAGTTTCGGAGCTCAGGCCTAAACTGGCCTTCCTGGAAGCTTTACTTTAAATGTCTAAAATTGTCTTTGGTGATAAACCCATATCCCTCTAGGTAGAGAAGGGAGGAGAGACCCCTTTGTCTTTATGTGTGTGTGTGTTTGTTTTTATTTATGAGTATGCGTGCGCCGTTGCCCTGAGAGGTCCGGAGAGAGTGACAGGTTCCCTGGAGTTGGTGTTGTAGGCAGCAGCAAGCCTCAGAAACCGAACTCAGAAAGGACTCTTAGCCATTGAGTCATCTCTCCAGCCCTTTTAAAATCCGTATGTTATACACATGAGCATGTGTTTGTGGGTGCAGGCAAAAGCCAGAAGAAGGCATCAGATGGCCTGGAGCTGGAGGTCCAGGCCGGTGAGCTGGAAGCCAAACTCTGGTCCACTGAAGAGCAAGAGATGCTCTTAACTATGGAGCCGTGCGTCTCCAGCACTCCGCCTGTGTTTTATTTTTAGGTAACTGGAGGAAGTGGGCAGCATTTCTAATATTTGTGTCTTCTCAATTGTCTTCCACAGTTGAGAAACAGACATATATGAGAGGCCCCTTTTGGTGTTCTGATTTTATTCGTATGAACGTGGGTCCCCTGGTCTGCTCTCCTTACTTCACAATACCCATCTCCTTTCTTTTTCTTATCGCACAGCTAAGGAGTCCCTGGAACAAAGTGCTCACTTTGGGGGAGTGGGGCGCAGAGGACACTAGTGAAGAAGGGTGCTTCTTCAGGAGAGGCGGGAAGGACGGAGAAGGAAGAAAGGCGTTAAGGAGAAGCTGAGATGGGACTTCTGGGGACAGAGTAGAGTTTGGGGACTCAGTGGCCCAGGGTCAGAACAGAACACGGCGTGAGCCAGGGGCGCAAAGTCCAAGGCGGGGCGGACGGGCGGGGCCTGGGCGGGGCGAGCGCGCGCAGACTCATAGAGCTCAGTGTCCGCTGGCGGATCTGCGGTCAATTGCAGCTGCTGGAGGACATGGGGCGCCGCTCCGTGTTGCTGGTGGGCTCGCTGCTCTGCCTGGTGCTGCTGCTGGGTGGTCTGGGCAGCCTGGCGAGCACCGAGCCCCGGACCCCGCCGGACAGCATCGGTAGGTTTGGGGGACGCGGAGGCTTAGCGATGCCCAGGTCGGTCTTCCCGCGGCAGGGTGGAGATCGGGGTCTAGAGCACCGGGCCATGCGCTCCCGAGCGGGGAGCGCTGCCGCTGCATCGTGGGCCGGTATCCCTGCGGCCCCGGCCTGGAGCTGGACGCCCTCGAGAGCCCGCCTCTGGCTGTCTCCGGAGCCGAGTCTGTGTGTCCGGATTGAGGCGCTCAGACACCGCGCGGGGACCGGTCTGTCGCCCCCTCCCTCCCGGGAGCGGGGCTGGGACCGCCTCCCCGCACCTGCGCTCTGTCCGCCGGGCCTCCACTTACGCAGCTCGGAGAGGACCGGTTCCCTTCCCAGCTTTACTCGCCTCGGGTTTTCCCTCTCGGGAGCTCCGTCCCGATCTGAAGCTGTGTCTCTCGGGATCGTTCACTTTGCTGGGGCCTCAGAGAGACAAAGAGCAAAGCTGGGCGAACATGGCGGCCACTTTATTTAAAATGCATGCAGGAGTGGCCCACTCGTTCCTCCCCAGGAATTGGGCACAGGAGGGTCGGTGGGTCCGGTGGTGCCTCCACAAAGACCTGCGAGGACCATGGTCATCTTTTGATTTACTGTCAGTTTGTGACTTCATCTACAGCGCCTGTCCAAATTCAAGGAGTGTGTCTTAAGAGAGAACCCTGCCCCCAGCTTTTCCTAGTCTTGAGTGATGTCTATTATTGGTTAATGGCCTTTCAAAACCAAAACCCATACTGCTAAGAGGGGAAACAAATGGTTCCTTTTTTCCCCTTCTAATAGCGATCGTCGGTGCTGGAATCGGTGGCGCTTCCTCAGCCTATTATCTTCGGAGGAAATTTGGGAATGACGTGAAGATTGACGTGTTCGAAAGAGAAGAGGTCGGGGGCCGTTTGGCCACTTTGAAGGTGCAAGGTCATGACTACGAGTCAGGGGGTTCTGTCATTCACCCTTTAAATCTGCACATGAAGCGTTTTGTCAAAGAGCTGGGTATGTGATTTTGGTCTTAGAGCTAAGCAGATTTCTGTGTGACTGGCCCTAGGTGTTTTCCTCGTGTACAGAACTGAGATGTTTCTGCCTTGTTTGTCTTCTACAGAGAAGTTGGTGAAACTGTTTCTTTTGCTGCGGGGCTGAGCAGTTGGTACCAGCTTAACTTTGAGCCACTCTCCTGTAATGAAACTCTAGTTATCTGTTATCAGTCTCTGGAATTACAGCCACAGGGTGGAGAGAGGATGGCTGTTGTTAATTCTCTAAAAAGTATGTGTTAGCTATTAATTTTGTGTGTCTGTGGGGATGGTGTGTAGATCTGAGTGCCACAGGGTGTGTATGGAGGGCAGAAGACGACTGATTGTCAATTCTCTCTTACCATGTGGGTCCCAGGACTTGAACTCAGGTCTTCAGGCTTGGCAGCAGATGCCTTTTAGGGGCTGAGCCCTCTTGCTGGCTCTCTATTGTCAGTTCTTAAACCCCTGGGTTTGGATTGACGAATCAGAGTGCTGTGAGCTGGGAGAAACCTTCGCTTCTTTCGAGGATGAGAAAATGAGACCCAGGAGCTTCAAGCACTTGGCTTGAAGTCATTCAAATAGGGTACGGAGTCATGTGCTGGCAGGGACGCGTGGCTGATGGTGCACTGCCAGCAGAGGAGCAGGGCATGTTGGGAGGCAGTCTGGCAGGCCTCTGCAAGCTTTCTCTTCAGGAATATTGTGTAACTTTGGCCTTTTCCCATTTACCTGACATTTTTTGCAAAGTAAGATTAGCATAGGAATGGGAGTACATCTCACTCCTCAGCTACCCTTTCCATCCCTGTGGGTGCTTCCTTCTCCATGACGAAGAATAGTGGGGTTAAATTGTATATGTTCATGGACTTCTGACCCTTCTCCTAGTCAGGTTATGGATTAAGCAATCAGTACGGAGTGTCCACACTGTTCTAAACATAGAACCCTAGTGTCTCAGTCTCCTGAGACCTGGGGATGGCCCTTAAGTCACTCAATCAAGAATGTTCCTGGCAGGTCCCCCTCATTCCCTTTTCTTTGGGCCAATATAGAAAAACTGGGGTACCTTTCCTCTGTTTTTTGTTTGTTTTGTTTTAAGATTTTATTTTTTTGTTTTTTTTTTGTTTTTTTAGACAGTTTCTCAGTGTAGCCCCGGCTATCCAGGAACTTGCTCTGTAGACCAGGCTGGACTTGTACTCACAAAGATCCGCCTGCCTCTGCCTTCCTAGTGTTGGGATTAAAGGTGTGAGCCATCACCACCCAGCTGTTCTATTTTTTAAATTATGGGTGTCTGTATGCTGTCTGCGTTAGTATGTCTGTGTGGGGTATGTATGTGCATGTGCATAAAGGTGCCTACACAGGCCAGAAGAAGACACCAGATCTCCTGGAGCTGGGGTTACAGGTGGCTGTGAACTGCCTGACATGGATGCTAGGAACTGAACCCAGATCCTCGACAAGAACAGCAAGTGCTCTTAACCACTGGGCCATCTCTCGAGCCCCTTCCTCTGTTTTGGCAGGTCTCTCCAGTGTTCCAGCATCAGGTGGCCTGATGGGGGTGTACAATGGAAGGTCTCTGGTGTTTGAGGAGAGCAGCTGGTTTATAATCAACATGATTAAGCTGGTGTGGCGCTATGGATTTCAGTCCCTGAGAATGCACATGTGGGTAGAAGACTTGCTAGACAAGTTCATGAGGTAACTATCCTGTTTCTGTTGAACTTTAGGCCTTCCAATCTAAATGTTAGACTGTTAGTTTCCTGGACTAGTTCTATGCCCAATCACTCTCTGGTTAGCCAAACTGTTTTGCAGAAAACATGCAGATTATCACTCCATTTCAGAGGTAAAGATGTCCTTTGTTTTTGCTTCTAAATTGTACTTTGCAAATGCTGAGATGTAGCTCAATGGTAGGACACGTGCCTGACCATCCCATTTGAATTTAAGGAGCAGACTTTTGTACAACATCTAAGAGTGCCTGGCAATAATACTTAAGAAACATTTGCAAAGCACAATTTGGAAGCTGGGTTTGAAAAAAAAAAAAAAAAAAGGACATTCTCATGACTGCTTGCTCCGGAACCACCTCTGTTGGCTGCTGTTTGCAGATGTGGAAGGTGGAGACGTTCAGGTTTTAAGTGTCTTCCTCCTACTTTAGGAAGTGGTAAAGCTGGAGTTCCCACCGAGGCCAACTCAACCTGGAGTCTCATTCTGAATGCCTGCGTTGTATTGGTGTATAGGTGAATGAGATACTGAGCAAAAGAACTCAGTTAAATGTAAAACTTAAGTGAAGTTTGGCGTGCATACATTTCTGTGTCTATGTATTCATTTTCCTCTGTGTGTGTTTGTGTGTGCGTGTGTGCATGCATGTGTGTATATGTGTGTGTATACAAGCGGAGGGCAGGAAAAGTGGAGTTTCCTTTTGCCTTCCCTTTTACATGAGTTCAGGTACAGCAAACACATTTACTCACTGAGCCTGGAGTGAACCCTTTTAAAAAATTATTATTGCTATTATTAATATTATTATTTTTACTGTTTTTCAAGACAGGGCTTCTCTGTTGTAACTCTGGCTGTCATTATTTTTGAGTTTTTAAAAAATTTTTATGTGTATGTGTGTGAGTTCGTGTGCATATATTGTACGAGTGGGTGCAGGCGCCCCCAGAGATCAGAAGAGGGTATTACATCACTTGTGAAGTTACATATGTTGTCAATTTGTATCCCAGGCTGACCAGCCTCCTGAGCGCTGGGATGATCTACCTGGTATGGCCAGTTTTGTTCTTTATCTTTCTTTATAATTTTAAAATATTTATTTTATCTTATGTGTATGAGTGTTTTGCCTGCATGTATGTATGTGCACCATGTGCATGACACCTTGGAGTTCATAAGAAGGGAGTCTGACCCCCTGGAACTGTAGTTATGAATGGTTGTGAACCACTGTGTAGGTGCTGGGAACCAAATTCTGGTCCTCTTTGAGAGCAACAAGTCCTCTTAACCACTGAGCCATCTCTCCAGCAGGTTTTTTTCTTTTTTAATTTATGTATGCACACACACACACACACACACACACACACACACACACATATACTTTTGTTGTTTATCTGAAATTAGAACAAAGATGTTACCTTTGAATTTGAGGCCAACCTTGTCTACATAGTGAATTTTAGGCCAGTCAAGGCTGCGTAGTGAAACCCTGAAGCAGAGGAGAAATAACAACCTAGCAACCTGAGTATAGTGGCTTACACCTTTAATCCCAGCACTTGGTAGTCAGCAATAGGCAGATCTCTATGAGTTCAGGGCTAGCCTATTCTACACAATGAGTTCCAGGCCAGTCAGGGATGCATAGTGAGAGCCTGTCTTGAAAAAAAGGAGGGGGGAGGAAAAGAAAAAGAAGGAAGGAAGGAAGGAAGGAAGAAAGTGAAAGGTATTTCTCATGCTGGGTCTAGTGGCACAGGCCTGTAATATTGGATATTTTGATGGCCAAGGCTGAAGGGTGACTAGCATAAGATATATGTGGGCAACCATGAGGCCAAGGTCAGCCTGGACAGCTAAGAAGTAAAAACAGGCTTTGGAGTCAGATGTGGCTCATGTCTGTAATAATGATGCTTGGGAGTGGAGGGAGAGGCATCATGAGTTCAAGGCCAGCCTTGGTTCCTAGTAAGCTTGAGGTTATCGTGAGCTACTTGAGACTTGGTATCAACATTCCTAATTAACCCCAAGTGGGGAGGGGTGTGTATGCCAGGCTGGTAATACAGCTCAATCCCCAGTTGGACAAAATTATTTTTTAAATTTAATTTTATCATTATTATTATTATTAGGCTTTCAAATGAGAAATGTGAGAAATGCTATTATTGGTATAAATACTATAAGTTAAAAAAAGAGGATCTTTTTAAGGGCTTAGGGTCATAAATATTTTAAAAAATTAAACAGAAGCAGAAGCAGGTAGATTGATTCATTTTACTAGTCTGGGTATAAATCCTGACTTCAATCATGGGGCTGAGAATGGAGTGAAAAGAGACATTAGAAGATTCACAGGCTTTCCTGCTTGAGTGGAAGAAGGAAGCTTTGGCATTGTTAACATGGAGGGTGGTGTTTGGTTGTGGTAGGGGTAGGTGGATAAGATCAAGCCTGGTGGAGGGATGATGTTGAAACAATCAAAGAATAAGAACAAGACATTCCCCTGTCATTAGCCCAGGCTGACCCTGAGCTTGCTGTGTAGCTGGGGATGACCCAGAACTTCTAATTGTCCTTCCTGAACCTCTGAGTGCCGGTATTACAGGTGTGCTCAGTTTTATATGGTGCTGGGGACCAAACACAAGTCCGTGTGTGAGCTAGGTGAGTGCTCTGTTGGCTGAGCTGCACCCCCAGTCCAAGACATGCACATCTCTTTGTAAACATCCCAGTGATCATATTTAAGAGCACAGATGGACTGTCAGGGCTGGAGAGATGGCTCAGTGGTTAAGAGCATTGGCTGCTCTTCCAGAGGTACTGAGTTCAGATCCGAGCACCCACATGGTGGCTCACAGCCATCTATAATGGGGTCTGATGCCCTCTTCTGGCATGCAGGTGTACATGTAGCACTCATATACATACATAAATCTTTCTTAGTTTATTTGATTTTTTTTGTTTTTCTTTTCAAGACAGGGTTTCTCTGTGTAGCTCTGGCTGTCCTGGAACTCACTCTATAAATCAGGCTGGTCTTGAACTCACAGAGATACTCCTGTCTGTCTCTCAAGTAAGTGCTGGTATTGTTGGACCTCAGAGATCCAAACTGGGACCCCCAGGGCCCAAACCGGAACGCCGCACCCCTACAGAGACTCACAGACGGGATATCGATGCAAATAGCAAGAGGATTTATTCCAGTATACTGGGGCCGGTCTAACACGCAGGATAGAAGCGACCTCGAGGAGCAAATGGTGAAGCTTTTTATACAGTTGAAACGGTTGCTAGGCACAAACTGAGTTGGGACAAGTTGATTGTTTTCCCATTTTGATAGGTAGGGGCCAGTTAACCTTTAAACTGATTGGTGCTGGCATATAGCAAGGTCGCGGGCTCCTAGAAAATGTAAACTTTAGGGTCTTAGTCAATGTGGGTGGGGGGAGGACTCTTAGCCTGAGGCCATGGGCTGTCTACGTGGGAAAACTCTTTTAGCCCAAGGCCGTCTTGTTTGTCTTAAAAGTGTTTTTCTTTAACTCTGGGAATTGTTTTGGGTCACGGTGCTCCTGGCTTGGGCCTACACAATTTTGGTGCTCTTAGAAGCCTGACTAAAGTTGGCTGCTTTGGTCTTTTTCTATCCTAGGGACCTGAATCTTAAGGTGGGACCCCCACAGTATTAAAGATGTGCACCACTACTGCAGAGCTTAATAAATAAGTCTGAAAAAAAAAAGCACAGATGTCTTAGGGTGAAAGGCAGAGGAGGGCAGAAGGCTGTGAAAGATGAGATTGAGCTGTATCTCACCTGACTGGTAGGAACTCATCAAAAGGAAACATGGAAGTCAATTCATGATTTAAAAAAAATAATGTGCAGGGGAGTGGTGGTGCATGCCTTTAATCCCAGCACTCAGGAGGCTGAAGCAGGCGGATCCTTGTGAGTCCCAGGACAGCCAGAGTTACAACAGAGAAACGCTGTCTTGAAATACCAAAAAAAAAAGTATGTGTGTTTAGTCTGCATGGATGTATGTCCGTGATCACGTGCGTGCCTCATGTCAGAAGAGGGCCTCAGATCTCTTGGAAAAAGAGTTGCAGATGGTTATGAGCTGCCACATGGGTGCTAGGGACAGAACCCAGAACCCAGGTCCTCTGCAAGAGCAGCCAGTGTTCTTAACTGCTGAGTCATCTCTCCAGTCCCATCTTGTTTTGTTTTGTTTTTAAAGATAGAATTTCACTGTGCATCCCCAGGCTGGCCTGCAATTTGCAATCCTTCTGCCTCAGCCTCCCAGGCCTGGCATTAGTTTCGTTCTTCTGATGCTGTTTGTAACTCCCTGTCCTGTGTGGCCTTTAATGACTATTTCTCTTTTTTCCAAGGATCTATCGTTATCAGTCCCATGACTATGCCTTCAGCAGTGTAGAAAAGTTAATGCATGCCATCGGAGGGGATGACTACGTCAGACTGCTTAACCAAACTCTCCGGGAAAACCTGAAGAAAGCGGGCTTCTCTGAGACCTTCCTTGACGAGATGATAGCGCCTATCATGCGGGTCAATTTTGGCCAAAGTACCGATCTCAACGCCTTTGTGGGTAAGCCAGGAGGAGGAGAAAGCAGGGCTGTCCATAGCTAAGGGACTTAGCCACTGGGAGCTCTGGCTTCAGTCTCTGGACGGGAGGGGGGGGATGGGGGGGGAATGGGGGGGCGGGCAGGGTGGGAGGCTGCTTTTCTTAGTGTCTCGGCATTTTTACCAATATAGTTTATTTCTATCTGAGTTGTTAGTTCCAGTGGCTCTCACCTGAGCAAGACCTTTGTCCCAAAGGTCGTGTGGCAGTGTCTGGAGGCATTTGGAGCAGAACATCTAAGCAGATGGGGGGAGGGCTACTTGCCTACCAAGACAGAATTAAAGCATGTTTTTGTCCCTTCCTGACAGGGGCAGTGTCAATGACGGCTGCCGATTCCAACCTTTGGGCAGTGGAAGGTGGGAATAAAGTCGTTTGCTCAGGGCTCCTTCAGGCTTCCAGCAGCAATCTAATAACTGGCTCAGTGGTGTCCATAGAGGAGAAAATAAGGACCAAGCAGACAGGTAAGCCGAACTTCGATTGTTCCTGATTATCCTTGAAAGAATGATAGCTCAGGGAGAAAATTTCTCTCACATATACTTTCTCTCTGAAGATAGGATTTTCTATCTATCTGAAGTAGCTCTGGCTGTCCTGGAACTCACTATATAAACCAGGCTGGCCTCAGACTCAGAGATCCTCCTGCCTTTGCCTTCTCAGTGCTAAGACTGAAGCTGTATGCCACCAAGCCTAAATTTTTAAATGGATGATGGGATTTGAACTCAAGTTGTATAATTCTATATCTTCTAATAGTTTCTTTATGATTGTAAAAAGTTAAGGGATATTTACATAATTGTATTATGCTGGGGACAATTTTCTTCTCAGTTAGAACAAAATGTGTAACATTCCCTTTGAGGATGAGGTTTTTTCTGTATCCTATGAGCGATGGTCATTCCCTTTAGCACACAGCTGGGAACATTTCTACATGAGTAGTGTGAAGTTCCACTGTTCTGGAACGTTGAGAGATGACAAAAGAAAAGACTATCTGGCTGGGGAGATGGCTTAGTAGGTAAATGTACTTGCTGCATAATCATGAGGACCTGAGTTCAAATCTCCAGCATACTTGTTAAGGGAAAAAAAAAAAAAAGCTGAATATCCCTTATATATGCCTGTAACTCCAGTAATGTGAAGAGTATAGACAGAAATAATGCTGGGTCTTGCTAGCTCAAGGTGCAGTGAGAGAACCTGTTTCAAAGGAATAAGCCAAAGAACAATAGAACAGGACTCCCCATGTGCTCCTCTAGCCTTTGTATGCATGGCCAGATGAACACATATACACGCATAGGTGTGTATACACACCTGTGCGTAACCACACCCGAGAATCATGGGCTGGGTGTGTCTTGGTTGGTAGAGTAGTTACCTAGCATGCATGAAGCCGTGGGTTTGATCTTCAGCACCGCAGAAACTACGTGATGGCACAGACCTTATAATCCCAATCCTTCGAAGTGGAGGCAGGAGGGTCAGAAGTTCAAGGTTATCTTTGGCAGTGCAGTGAATCTGAAGGCAGCCTGTGCCACGTGAATGCTATCTCAAAAATGAAAACTGAGTTGGAGAGATGAGGTAGCCTACTCAGTAAGGTGCTTGCCGTGAATGCATGGGAACTTGAGTTTGAACCCAGCACCCGCATATAAAGCTGGGCATTTTGGCAAGTACTTGTAGTTGTGGTGCTGGGAGGACAGGCAGGAAAGTCCTTGGGGCTCAGTGGTAGCCAGCCTAGCCTAATTGGTGAGCTACAGTGAAAGGGAAGCAGGGTGGGAGGCTGGAGAGATGACTCAGTGGTTAAGAACACGTGTTGCTCTTGCAAAGAACCTAAGTTTAGTTCCCAGCACCCGCAGGGCAGCTCACAGTAGCCTGTAACTCCAGTTCCAGAGAATCTGACACTCTTCTGGGCTCCACAGGCACCAGGCATGTACTTGGTGCACAGACATACAGACATTGCTGTACATAAAATCACAAAACAAAACAGCAATAATAAATCTTTAAAAAAAAAAAAAAGACAAAAGACAAGATGGACAGCTTCTGGGGTGCCACGTGAGGTTAACCTCTGGCCTCCATGCACAGACACACATTCGTACATGTAGACCAACAAAGACAAAAATTTTACACAATTATTTTTAGAAGGCCTGAAATTGTTAGAAGCACTAAGAAATGCATGCTTCCTGCGCCCTCTAGGAAACCCCACGAAGAGGTATGAAGTGGTGTATAAAACAGGATCTGAGGTCCGTTCTGATTTCTATGACATCGTCCTCGTGGCTGCTCCCCTGAACCGGAAGATGTCCAACATAACTTTCCGAAACTTTGATCCACCCATCGAGGAGTTCGAGGACCCCTATCAGCATCTGGTGACAACTCTCATTAAAGGAGAACTCAATTCCACTCTCTTTAGCTCCAGACCCAAGGATCAGTTTGGCCTGTCCACGATTCTTGTCACCGATGACTCAGACCTGTTTATTAACAGCCTGTCCGTCGTGGCCTCTGTAAGAGACAAGGAGGGTCCTGCACCAGCGCTGGATGGCATGCATGTGTGGAAGACCTTCTCCAAGGACATTCTCACCAAAGAGCAGATCTCAAAGCTCTTCCTGTCCTACGATTATGCTGTGCGGAAGCCATGGCTGTCCTATCCTTACTATAAGCCTCCCCAGAAGTGTCCCTCCATCATCCTCCATGACCGGCTCTATTACCTAAACGGCATTGAGTTCGCCGCCAGCTGCATGGAGATGAGCGCCATCGCTGGCTACAATGCAGCTCTCCTCGCCTACCACCGCTGGAACGGCAATGAGGACATGGTTGACCAGGATGACCTATATGAGAAACTTAAAACGGAGCTGTAACTGAGCACTGCCCCTCCCCAGAGCATCAACCTCTCGAAGGACTAAGTCAGCAGAGATGATTTTGAATTTTTACCAGCGCCCCTCTTGTGGGTCATGAGAAAGCATAGCGTTCCTGGTCCTCAGAGAACTTGATCCTGAACTAGAATGTCTTCACTCTTCTGTTTTCTGGGGGGAGGTGTAGGAAGACTGACCCTAAACTAAGGCCTTATGCATGCCAGGCAAGAGGCAAGCACTCTCCTACTGAGCTGAGCTACACCCCCAACCCTTTTTGTGGTTTTTCTTTTGAGACTGGGTCTCACTAAATCACCCAGGTGGGATCTTCCTGCCTCAGCTTCCCAAGTGCCTGGGATTGCTGGCCCTCACAATTAGGCCTGGCTTTTTAACTGATTGGGGAAATGTAGGCAGTGTTTCCCAGACTTGTCTGGTTTTAAGAGTCACCTGGAACTTGATAAATATCTGGATTTTGATTAATGGCTGAGTGTGGGTCTGGATTTGCTTCAAATTGTAGAGCAATCTTTTTTTCTCTTTTTTTCTTCCTTTGAGGGGTGTTAAAACTAGGTCTTACTCTGCACCCCAGGCTGGAATTCATTATGTAGCCCAGGCTGGCCTTTAAATCACAGCAATCCTCTTGTCTCAGCCTCCCACGTTCTGGGGTCTAGGCCTGAGCTCCAATTCCTGGCAGTTTAAACTTTTTGGATATAAGTGTGCTCAAGCCTGAAGTCATGACTTTAAGAATGTGATTTTTTGCTTGCTTCGCCTTGGTTTTATCAGGGATTAGTTCAGAGACAGATACAGAGCTATCCTGTGAAATGGAAACCAAATATTGGGTATTAAATCAAGAAATTGGCACTGTAATCCTCTTATGAGGAGGTGTTTGTTTTTCTGTGCTGTGCTGGGATTTAACCCAGGAATGCCAAGTATCCTGGACAAATGCTCTACCACGGAGCCACATTCCAGACCTCAGGGCCTCACATCCAGAGAATGGGATTTTCTGGCTTGAGGATGGGGTCTTGGCTCTGTAGGATTGTCAAGTTCAAGTTCCTACCATGTAGCCAAAGGTGAACAAACCCTGGATGTGGGGTTAAACCATCTGTAGGGAGCTTTGAGTGCCTTAAAAGTGCAACATAAACCATGAAAACAGCAGACCTGTCCAGAGGTGACTGCTCAGTGGTTTTTCAGCAGTGGTCTTCATGGGAACTAGCATTAGAGCAGGGGCAGCTTGGGTGAACCCAGAGCAGTTGGCCTTAGAACCAAGTCTTCCTGGCAACTTGAGTTCAGAGGGAAGTGCATCAGATGCTGGCATGCAGAGTGGGAGGCCAGTGCTGAAATCTTAAGGCAGTGGCTTTTGGCTGTGGTTGCACATGGGAGTCCAGGCTTCTTATATGTAGCCAAGCTCAAGAAATCTAGCTTTTTGTCCACGCTCAAAGGTCACCAGTGACTGTCTAGCCACCAGTATTAAGAAAAAAAATAATTTTGCCTGCCTTGGTGGCGAATACCTATAATCTCAGTACTTGCCTGGCAGAAACAAGAGGCTCAAGGGTTTAAGGTCAGCCTGGGCTGTAGCAACACCCTGTTTCAAGGAAAAACAAAATCTGTGTTCACCAGATTATAGCACTGCATCAGCAAAGTGGTCTAAGAAAACACTGATTTTTAAAAAAAATATTTTCTCCCTGGTACAGCTATGGGTAGCAATGTGTAGAGAAAGCAGCCATGATATATTTGATATAGTGAACAGGAATTAAACTCATAGTTTATCAAAAGGTTGGCTTTTTTCTAATTTGTTCAGAGACATTTGTATTTTTACCTATTGTGGTTTTAAGGAACATGGTTTGTCAAGAATATAGTACTGTTGTGGATTTGGTACAACGGTTCCTCATTCGAGGGAATGTGTTTTATGACCCCACTGGACACCTGGAACTGGGAAGCAGTGAGCCCCATATGTTCTATTTTCCACATGTATAATATACTTGTGATAAAGTTTTAATTTATAAATTTGGCACAGTAAAACATTAACAACATTAATTATAAAATAGAAAAATTGTAACAATTCACCATAATGGAAGTCAATTAAAACTTACGACTTATTTCTGGTATTTTCTTTTTGTTTGTTTGAGACAGGGTCTTACAATGTAGCCTTAGCTGGCTTCAAAGTCATAGAGACAGCCTGCTTCTGCCATCTGTGTGCTGGGAGTAAATGTGTGTGCCACCACACCCAGCACTGTTTCTGCTATTTTCCATTGAATATTTTCAGACTTGACTACAGACAGATCAGCAAAAGCGACACCACCTACAGGAGGGCTACTGCAAATGCAGGGACATACAGGATAATTAAATTTCTACCATTTGTGGACTTAATTTGCAATGGGATAAATTTGGGCTTGTAATTTAGAATTCTGTTGGTGGGCTGGAATGTTTGCTCCGTGGTTTAGAGTACTGGCTATTTCAGAGAACCTGAGTTCAAGTCCCAGCACCCACACCAGTGGCACAACTGTCTGTAACTCCAGTTCTAGGGCTCTAGGCACACACGGTCTTGGTGCACAGACATACATGCAGGCAAAATATACATACACATACATAAAAGAAAATCTTTATCCAGGTGTGGTGGCACATGATTTTAATCCCAGCATGTGGGAGGCAGAGGCAAGCAGATCTTTGTGAATCCAAGGCCAGGCTTGTCTACAAAGTAAGTTCCGGGCCAGCCAGGGCAACAACAACAAGAAAATACTATTATAGTATTAAAAGTTAAAAAAAAAAACAAAAAAACCTTAAGTGAGCCCCAGTTTCAACAAAGTTTGTTAGATCAAAAGGTTAGTGTGGAAATGCAGATGGTCCCATTTTTAGGTACTAGTAAGACAGGCCATTTGGAGAAGAGACATGCATTTCTCTGCAGAGCAGCCATTATATAAATTTATCTTAAGGCTTCCGAGATGAATAAACAGTGCCCAAGGGAGAATGTTTATATCTTGGAAAGCACAAAGGCAGAGCACAGCCAACAGAACAAGGTACAACTCCAAAACTCCCCAGCAAAGAGAGGGCAAGAATGTTTTCACACGGGATTTTTTTTTTGGGGGGGTTGCACTTCTGAACATATTCTGTAGTTATTAGGGCACTGTGTAGCTCACATGAACAACACAGAGACATTTTTAAAGATGCAAACTCTGCCAGACCTCAGCAGAGGGAACCACTAACTTGGCCAGCACCATACTGGACAGTGGAACCCCAAGCATCTGAGTTCAGGTGCCCCTGCTCATAAGACTGCAGGAGCTGCTTCTTGTGGAGGCCAGAGGTTCGTGAATGCTAGACTAGCGCTCCACCAGCTGAGCCATCTCCAGCTCTCGTTCTTTACAGGCACATCAAACGCCCCAGTATGTCTGTGTCACATTTTCTCTGTGCACTCATCTGTTGATGGACACCTGGGCTGATTCCATGACTTGGCTGTTGTGGATAGCACTACAATAAACATGGATGTGTGGGTGTCTCTGTGATACTTTACTTTCGTGTCCTTTGGATACATCCCTGGAAATGGCATAGCCAATGACTGGGCCATTTCTGAGTTGCTGGTCCTCTTCAGTTTTTTTAAAAATTGTTGTTATTATTATTATTTAAGCAGAGTCTCACTATGTAGCCTTGACTGGCCTGGCACATGCTGTGTAGACCAAGCTGGCCTTAAATTCACAGAGATATTCCTGCCTCTGACTCAAGTGCTGGAATTAAAGGTGTGTGCCGTCACGCCTGACAACCATACTTTAGACTCTAGGGTACCTGGTCTGCTAGATAACTACAGAAGGTCCCTTCCACAGAATCAGAGCTTGATAGGGAAGTACTTCACCAAGCAAAGGAGGCTGTGCCTTAACATCAACCCCTTCATCCCCCAATGGGCTTCCTTAGCACCAAATGGAGAGTCGCCGCTCCACCCTCGCAGAAGCAGCTGCCTTGGCACTGAAGTCCTTTGTATCATGCAGAGCAATTCTATTCTGTTCTTCTTTCCCCTTTATTTAATCGCAAGGCAAACCATCACCCCAAAGCCCTCCTTATTGAATATAAATTTCCGTTTCCTATTTCTCTCCAACTCCTCTGCCTGTTTTTCCTCTGGTTAGGGCTGAGCAGTGTGCTGGGAAAGGCCTTTTCTCTGCGACTCCAGAGATGGAAGAGCCATCCTGAAGCGAGTGCCATGCCCGCAATGCTACAGCAGCCCAGGTAGGGTTTCCCACCTCAGTGAAGGAAGGGAAGGCTTTCCCACAGCCGTGACACTCACGTGCTTCAGGGATTTCCTCTGCATCCTTGTGCTGGGGCCAACTGTGCAGCTTTTTTGCTACCATCTGGAGAAACAGAATGTTTTTAAAGTGGGGCCGCTGGTCACACCCTCCCCAGCATTGCTAGGGAACCCTGCTTGCTCTTTTTTTTCCCCCTTTATTGTCTGGGGCACTGAACCCTTACATACTAGGCAAAAGCTATACAGCCAGCTCATCTACTCTTCTTCGTTGTTTGAATTCTTTTGGGCTTTGTGAGGCTCAGGTCATTTTTTTGAATAAGATTTAAAAGTTTTATTTATCTGTCTGTGTGTCTGTGTGTGTGTTACAGGAATCTTTTTGGAGTAAGCACTCCAATACCAATGAGAGTGAAAGTGTATTTATTCACCAGTGGACAGCAGCCAGAATATTCCTAAAAGGCTTCTGTCCTAGGGACATTTTTTTGGTTTTTCCTGACAGGGTTTCTCTGTGTAATCCTGGCTGTCCTGGAACTTACTCGATAGACCAGGCTGGCCTTGAACTCAGAGATCCACCTGCCTCTGCCTCCAGAGTGCTGAGATTAAAGGCCTGGGCCTCCACAGCCTGGCTAGCTTTTGTTTTTAAATGCATGTATTACAGTTGACATGTGTAAGCTTTTGTGGTCAGGTTGCTAAGGAAACAACTCATTGTTTCAGCTATGTCTCCAGGTCATTCTGTCTCAGGTAGCAAGTGAAATCATGCCTGGGAATGAGCAGTACAAACAGTGCTGTAAATAGATGCAACGATTAGCTTTTTTACCTTATTCTACTTCAGCGTATATGCATATGTTTACGGAGATGCTCATGGAGGCCAAAGAAGGAGTTACAGATGCTTGTGAGCTGTCCAGTGTGGGTGCTGGTAATTGAACTCAGGTCCTCTGGAAGAGCAGCAAACCTTCTTAACCACTGAAACATCTTTCTAGCTCTTAGGCCTTCTCTGTTGTAACTCTGGCTGTCCTGGAACTTGCTCTGTAGACCAGGCTGGCCTCATACTCAGAGATCTGCCTGCCTCTGCCTCCTGGAGCGCTGGGATTAAAGGCCTGCACCACCACTGACCGGCTAGGCCTTTTAATTTTAATTAATTGATTACTTACATAATTTAGAGACAGGGTCAATGTATCCCTGGTTGTTCTTGAACTCACTATGTAGATCAGAATGACCTTGAACTTGCAGAGATCTCCCTTTGCTCCCTGCATGCTGTGATTAAAAGGCATACTTCACCATGCCTGGCTTTAGGCCATCTGTTTTTAAAAGAGAAAACATGAAAATTTCAGATCTTTTGCTACTAGGTCAAGAGATATATGTAGAGGCACCAGGGTGGTTTGTAGAGTCTTGCTATAATTTGTAACCATGAAGAATACTAATTCCAAACCATCAGCAAAGCTTCTGTGGGAAATCTGAACTAACTGATCTACCAATAGCTATGTTCCTATGGCTAGAGGAAGGTTACTGGTGTTACATAGCATGGCCTATGCGGTAGATTAAGGAAAAGAATGGCCTTCAAATGGCTCACTGATACCCCAGCCTAGTTTACAGCTAGAAAAGTTTCCCCAAAAGATAAGAAAAATAGGCCAAAAGTCCATATGTTCAACATTTTTCTCTTCCCGTGTGACAGCAATGCCACATAGCGAGGGTGTTATTGAAGACAGGCTCCACAGGAACATTCTGGTGGCTCTGGCCCTTGGTTATATCTGTTCCATCGGCTTCCTCTTTCACTGTAGCCTGACTAATACAGGCTTTAGTGGAGCATACAGCACTGCCTTCAATCACGGCTTGTCAGGACCACTGTGCTGTTCTAGAAGAATCTCACACCATGTGCACACCCCATCTCCACAGCTTTTAGCTCAGGATTTTTCCCAGATCATAAACATATGTCTCAAACCATTGCTGGCGATGACTGAAGGCAGCCACCTGCAGCGCGCATCTCTTGAGCATGTGAGACATTAATAAGTCCTGAGCTGGATGAACATCTGACGGACAGCATCCCCACTACCCTTAAGGAGGAACTTATATGCATGGGGAGGCTGTTCTCTGAAAGCCTGTTTCTTCTCCTTACAGCCAATGCTCACTTAATGGTCATGTCATACACAAGCAGCCACATTGTGACTTCCCGGGTGTCACTGTTCTTGTACTGGAGAGTCTTACTGTGCCTGGGTACACGGGGAGCTTGCCGAGTTTGATCCCAGGGCCTTATGCAGGCTGTGCTTGTACTCTGAACTCCATCTCAGTCCCGGTACAGTACAATTATAACATAGGAACAAGATGGCGGGAAGAGGGGGAAAGAAGGCTAACAGGAAGGCTTCTTACAGGACATGAAGCCACAGAAGTCTGTTAGAAGAGATTCACATCTAGACCAGAGAGTTGTAAACTTTATGAAATGCTGAGTCACTGTGACTCAGCCCTTAGTGCTGGGGTTACATCCACGTGAACCTCACAAATTCCATTTCTTTATCTTTAAACAGGGACCATAACCCCTATCACATAGACTAGCCATTGTTACTACGACACTCAGATCCTGATGGCTGAGATTACAGGCATGCACCACCCTGCCTGGCTTTAAGAAGGTATAGCATACACTTCTGATTTGAAATGACTTAAAATACTATCATAGGGAGGGCTGGAGAGATGGCCCAGTAGTTCAGAACACTGGTTGTTCTTTCAGAGGACTTGGGTTTAATTTCCAGGACCCATATGGTGGCTTGTAACCATCTGTAACTCCAGTTCTAGTGAGTCCAATGTTTTCTTCTGAACTCCGTGGGTATTAGGACATCCATGTCAATGGTACACCGACATACATGTAGACGAAACATTCCACTTGAAATAAATCAATCTAAAAAATGACTTGCAATGATATTTTGAAAAAAATATTAGTTTACAAATAGAATAGTCAAAAAGAGGTCATCTTCACATCTCTACTGCTAAAACATAAGAATCTGGTAATCTAACTGGGCGGTGGTGGTGCACCTTTAATCCTAGCACTGAGAAGGCAGAGGCAGGAGGATTTCTGAGTTCAAGGCCAGCCTGATCTACAGAAGGGCTACACAGAAAAACCCTGTCTCAAAAACAAAAACAAAAACGGAAGTTCACTGGAGATAACTATTACCCAGAGACCCTGATTAACAGCTAACAGAAAAGATGAACTGCAGAGAGACTGCATGGGATGGGAAGATAACTCAGTGTGCAAGAATATATGTTGTTTCAATTAAGTATAAGGACCTAGGTTCAGATCTCCAGGCTGCAGAAGTGCCCATGACCCTGTAGCTGGAAGCAGTGGAGGAGAGAGAACCTCCGGCTTCCAGCCAGTGAGTCTAATTGAATGTACCATCACATGCTTTCTACCCGGGAGGCTGAGTCCTCTTAAAGAAACGTAACAATCAGAGCTCCAAGGATCAAGTAATGAGAAATGGATGGGTCCTTACTGTGTGCACTAACCACTCTCCACACCTGCAGGTTTAGTTACACTGTGGAGTCACACCTGAGTGAAAGACATCAGGCAGATGCCACTCCCTGGTTACTTGCAGTTCTAGGATGGATGGCACTCCTAGAAGGCAAGACTGATCTTAGGTCACCACGAATGAAATCACCATTGCTTTTGACTTTGTAGCCCAGACTAAGCTCACTCTAGTCCATCTGTGGATGGATACAGCCCTTACTGAGTCCATCCTTGGGCTGTAGTGTGAGAGAGTCTGCGAGAGAGTTTGTATTTGGCTCAGGAATGTTTAACACATTTTCTCACTACCTAGTGGGAACTACCTCTTTCTTCAAAGCAGAGCCCTACAATATTGACAGTCAAGGCCGAGGAAGCCAAGAGCAGGTCAGTGTCAGTCACAGGATGAACCTGGGGTCTGACTTCAGGCAGACAAGTGTAGCTACACAGGATGGCTGCCTTATGTATTGAAAGACTAAACAACTCTCACAGAGTTGCCTGAATAATGGGCTGGATGCCTAACAGATGTATATAGTACAACTGTCATTGTTTCACAGCAGCTTCAGCCCTGGCTCCCTCTCTGGCTGTAGAAAAGGAAGTTTTTTGTTTTTTTAAAAACATGGTCTCCCTGTGGAGCTGGGTGGCCACCTGAAGGACAGTGCCCTCACTGCTCTTCTCACAAGGAACTGCCATGTACGAGGCTGTTCTCTGAAGTCTGTTTCTACTCTTTACAATCCTCTCCACAAGCAAGCATGGCGGCACACACAATCCCAGCTAGCCTGGTCTACATACAGTTCAGGACAGTCAGAGCTATATAGTGAGACCCTGTCTCAAAACCGAAACCCAAACAAGAAAGATAAAAATGAAAACAATTACTCCCCACTTGATGATTAAGTCAGCCACAGCAACCACATGCTGCGTTACTGCTCTTGTGCTAAGCTTGGGATTCTTTCACTAGGGGTGGGTCAGAGTTGGGGCTTCGAACCCATGTGAAGCACACGTTAGGCTACACCCTAGTCCTGTTAAAGTACACTTGCTATGTGGCATCCTAAACTGAAATAACTCCAAACCCGAAACTTTTCAACAGTTACCATAATGCAAGAAGAAAAAACTCTAACTCATGTAACTTATTGCAGTCAGAATACAAGCATGCTAAAACACTGTGAAGGTTGGCCTGATGGCTCATTGGTAAAGGTGCCTGTTGCTGAGCATGGTGACCCGAGTTACCTACATGGAGGAAGACAGGTGACTGCTGCCAAGCTGTCCTCTGACCTCATACATGCACTGACATACATATAAACCCACAACAAAAAGTGCAATATTATCACAAGGCAATGTATATAAAGTTATGAACAGGAAATATACACGAACTTCTTAAGTGTGGATCCTATGGTGGCTTCACTGAGAACAGCTGCAACAGGCCCAAGTGTTTGAATACTTGGTTCCCACCTAGTGGAACTATTTGGGACGGATTAGGCAGAATGGTCTTGCTGGAGGAAGTGTGTCACTAAGAGTAGTCTTTGGGATTTCAAATGCTCAGGCCATTTCCAGTTAGTTCTCTGCCTGCAGACATAAGCTCTCAGCAGCTGCTCTAGCACCGTGCCTGCTTGCTGCCATGCTCCTTGCCATGATGGTCACGGACTCAGCCTCTAAACTGTAAGCCCCCAATAAATTTCCCCCCTCCATAAATTGCCTTTGTCATAGTGTCTCTTCACAGTATCAGAAAAGGCAGAACCATCCCAAGGCAAGCTCCTGACATATATTCTTATTCTAAAATCTGAAACCTCTATGTCCCAAGAATTCCACATAAGAGACTCAACCCAAATGTGAAGTCAGAGGAGGTCAAAGACATTGTGGGATGTTTAAGTTAGATAGATATTTTAGTTATTATGGGATCATATTCCTGTGAATGTGCTGTATGGGGGAAGGGTGCTTCCTGATGCCTTGCAGCACGTAAAGAACTTGCTTCCTGTACCAGTTAACACCTGTGTTAAAAACAATGGCGTAGCCCCCATCTCCACATGAACAGGCCATGTGTTTACCTTAATGCAGATGAGGTTCCCTGTCACCATCGATGTTCTGCAGCTGGGTGATCAGAGAAAACTCTGACTTGCCCCACCAGCTTGGATACCCACCTATCCAACAAGTCTGCTGACACACCTTGACAGGTGTTACGTTCCATTCACTGGTATAAGGAGGGAGTTTTGAATGAATAAAGACCTAGGGGCTGCAGCAGAGCAGAACAGAACCAGGGGAGAGAGAACACTAAGCAGAGGATGGGAGAGTGATATGAGGAGGCCATGGGAAAGGATATGGCGTGAGCTCTCTGCCTAAGCTGCCTGGGTATTGCATCCCTGAGTTGTCATGGCTTGTTAATATATCATATTTTAACACAAAGGCACTAGTGTAGGCCTATGAGATGGAACCCTCCCGCCATGTGGCCCACCACTGCTGGCCTCTCACCTGGAGTTCTGGGCCAACAGCAGCCTGCTCCAGGTCAAGAGACTTGGTGGGGCGTGGCAGCCACGTGGTGGGTCTCGGGACTGTGGGTTTTGCCGCATCTGCTGTGAACTTGTTTTGGGCCTCTGTGAGTTGGCGAGTGGACAGAAAACCACCTGGGACACGCTTCAGTGGGCGTCTCTCTTTAATGGGGTCTAGGGGGGCCTTTTATGTGGCACCGTTGGGGGAGTGGTCTGGCCACAAGAGTGGGATTGATTGGTTGAGGCAGGGACAGACAAAGCATCTTTGCTTCAGTGAAGCAGGCAGTATTAATATCTAATAATTTAGCTGAGTCTAAGCCAGGACTAAAGCGTGGAGCAAGGAACACCTGCCGTCCTCCCGTCTAGGGGTGACCCGGGGCTCAAGTCGGCTTCGACACACTAGTCCTTGGACAGCCCTACAGACTAGAACTAATGTTTGAAAGCCACACATTTGTAGCCCATCTGCTCAGTTATAGACTTCCTGTATCCTTTCACACTGACCAAGAAGCTTCCACTTGAATGCAAGAAACTCCTTGAAACAACTCAGCCAGGAACATCTTGGTGAGAGAGAGCAAACGCTCAATTCTACGTTCAGAACACCAGAAACGCACTGGTGAATATCACAAAAGTTTATTTAGCAAAAAGTTTCATATGAAAATGTACATGACCCAATTCTACCCCACAGTCAAACAGGCCCTTTGGGGGAAGGATGTGGACGCGTCTGCTGAAGAACCACTGCTCAGACTCTTTCCAAGGCTTCTAACATGATGATGCTGTTTCCTCTTATGACCTAGAAAAGAAGTCAGTTGAAGAGAATAATTCATTTAAAGGACAAATATAGTAATTTTCCAATATGACACATCGATGAGGCTTTTCTTAAGCCACAAGGACCACATGAATCTTTAAATCAAGACACGAGCAAGGTATGGTGGCACACACCTTTAATCCCAAAAACTCAGAGGCAGAAGGAACTGAGTTCTAGACCAGCCAAGTCTGCATATCTTGTTTTAAGGAGGGAGGGAAGGGGGAGGGAAGGGGGAGAGAGGGGGAGAGAGGAGGAGAGAGAGAGTGAGATGGAGAGAGAGAAATAGACACACACAGAAGGAAACTACAACATGAAGCCTCCTAGGCCTATTAGAAGAGATTATTATCAAGACTAAAAAGTAATGATTAACTTTATGAAATGCCAAGTCACTCTGACTTAGCTCTTTTTGGGTATTAGGGTTACAGGCACGTGCCAACTGCCAGCTGCTTCTTCACCTTTAGACAGGTGCTATAGATCTCTATCACAGGACTGCCGTTATTATTACAATGGCACTTAAGTTCTGAGGGTGAGATTACAGGTATGCACCAACACTTATCATTCGTCACTACCACATCAAACCACTCATTATGGTTTAATACCAGACACTTTGATCTGAAATGATGTAAAACAATCTAAATTCCATGAGTAAAATAGTAAGAGGGGTCTACTTTTACCTCTGTTACCCAACCTTAAGAAAATCAAAAAGCCCAAGAGGTTGGAGCACTCAGCTCAGTGGATGAGGCCCTACTTTCACCAAGGGGTGTGGGGGAGTTATAACCTCTTATTACCACAAGAAAGTCCTGTCAACAAGTCTGAGTTCACTATTTATGAGGATTCTGGTATATAAGACATGCATGTCTTGCAAGACAAACAGCAATTTAAAACCTGGGTCCTACTGAGGAATACTAAAACCTTCCTTTTGTGGCCAAAGAACTGTTAATGAATGTAGGAAGGAAAGTCTATGTCTGATATGGAAGCTCAGCTGCATAATAGTGGCCGCTCAAGCCTGTTACCTCAGCACTTGTGGAGCCCCAGGCAGGAGCGCCCTGAGTTCTAGGCCTTATCTCAAGCAAAGCTTTCCCCCTTCCCTTCTGGTTTACCTTATTTTCTGCCACGAATGGCTGTCACTGTGTCTAGTATCCATGCCAAATATGTAAAGTAGTGCCTTATGTGTGTTGGGCAAGGATTATAACACTGAGCTACACTCCTAGGCCCAAAACATATACTTTTTCCCTCTGACTTACTTATTTTATGTATAAGAAAGTTTTGTCTGTGTGTATGTACAATGTACCATGTGAGCGTCAAAGGAGATTGAAGGAGGGCACTGGATCCCAGGAACTGAGGGTAAGGATGGTTGTAAGCTGCAGTGTGGATGCTGGAATCAAGCCCCAGTCCTCTGCATGAGCAACAAGTGCTCTTAACTGCTGAGCCAGGGGTTGGAGAGATGGCTCACTGGTTAATGGCCTGGCTGTATTGGTGCCTTCAGTTGTAGAGGATCCAACACCCTCTTCTGGACTCCAGAGGCACCAGGCATATACATAATACACAGACACACACACAGGCAAAACAGCCATATATATACAATAAGAATAATAAGGATAATTAAACAAACAACTGAGCCATTTTCTCCAGCTCCTGAACCCGTTTAACAAGATATCCTGGGGCATCACATGCACGTTAGAAAAGTTTTACTATACAAAGTCTAGCTATAATGTCCATCTCTTATACAACAAAGCTCAAAAATGATTTCCAACAGTGAGCTGTTTTAAGCTCTACGCTGAGAAGACTCTGCAGAGGTGGGATCTCTCTACAGATACCTGGAATATCACCACAGCTGAATGTGCCCACAGGTAGAAGGGATCTTTTCCTTTAATTGCCTGCCACAGGGTGACTCACTTAGATTTAATCTGAGAGTGTGACAAGAGAAGCACCGGCACATGGGGGCTCTGGACATCCACCTCCACTCACCACCATTCCAATGTTATTCTGCTGCCCGCTAGTTGCCATCTCCACACACTCGTCAATCACAAGATTCATAAAGGGGTCAAAACCCCGTAGTATTCCTTGAACATGCCTTCCACCATTCAACTTCACTGTAAGAAAGGAAAAAGAAGTTTTAATAAAGCCCTTAACTATCAACTATCCATCGCAGAGCAGGTGGGAAAAGCCTGGTTGTTGGGATGTGTGGCTACTATCTGACTATCTTGACTATCTGCCTAATACTTGGCTAAAATATATTAGATCTTCTTTCCCTCCATTTTGGCCACTAAGACCCTATGAAGACTTTACATGTGATGTTTCATGACTGTAATCCCAGCACTTGGCACAATAAAGGAGGACTGCTTCAAAAAGTTTGAGACCAGACTGGGCCACTAGAAACATCCTGTCTCAATGACCCTCCCACCAACAAACCCCCACCCCAGCATATATAAGTAAAGTTGTGGTATCTTTACACAAAAGAACAAAGTTCCAAACAACAGGGTTCAATGGTAAAGCTGTTGCTGGTAGAGCAGAGAATCGAAGACTAAAACCTGCATTTTAAAATTTCAGTGTACTTCAAGTGTTGCATGGGTCAGGTTTCTAGTTAAACAAATCTGTTTTCCCTACATATTCACAAGAAACAGCAAGAGTTGCTTGCCTAACTCCTTGGTAGTTTGTTTAAAGGAAAAGGGGTTAATACAAATGTTTTAACATAGGAAACCCCTAATTCTGTCAGTGTCAGAGAGGCATAGATGAAATAATCTAAAGTATTAGGTACTAGGAATTGGAAATTAGGCGAAGAAAAAGTCTAGCTAGAACTTTGTCAAATCCAATTAATGGAGATGAATAGATGTTTTATGTACTTTAAGTTTCTATAACGTGTCTCCAAAGATCATGTATTTGCTAAGACAAAACACCAAACCAAAAAAACAAAACAAAAAACAAACCAAAAAACCCCCCCCAAAAACAAAAACAGCAATTGAGGTGTTAGCAAACTTACATGATAACTTCTTGTCCATAAACCTGAAAAAGCAAGAGACAGAGTCAGTTAAATTAAAATAACTTGCTGGGGCTGGAGAAGATGGCTCTGTTGAGTGCCTGATGCTCCTCCAGAGGACCTGAGATGAGTTTCCAGCACCACTGTCAGATGACTGACCACTACCTGTGAGTTCATCTCTAGGATGTCCCAGGGCACCTATGCTCAAATGCACACACCCTCACGCATACGCAAAATAAAGTCTTAAAAAAGCTTGCTAAAATCTGGGCTGGTGAGACGACTCAGTAGGGAAGGACATTTGCTGTCAATGTCAAGCCTGATTTTGATTCCTGGAACCCACATGTGGAAGCAGAGAACAGATTCCTTAAGATATCCTCTTACCTCCACCCCTGGCATATGTACACACATACACAAACAGATGTAAAAGTAACTCCTTAAACTTTGTACAACAGAATCACAACATTTAAAACAGTTAGAATCTTGCCAGGTGGTGGTGGCTCATGTCTTTAATCCCAGCACTCAGGAGGCAGAGGCAGGTATATCTCTGAGTTCTAGGGCAGCCAAGGCTACACAGAGAAACCCGGTCTTGAACCCCCACACCCCTCCAAATCTTGTTTTGCTTGTATGTGTATGAATGTATGTATATCAGGGCAATTATCATCAGCAGCCAGAAGAACATCAGACACCCTAAAGCTCATCATAGGCAGTTGGGACTTGCCCAATTCCAGTGCTGGGAATTGAACTCAGGTCACTCTTAATTGCTGAGCCACTTCTCTAGCCCCCAAATCCTCTACTATCGTCATGGGTTAGTATATATAAATTATTTTACTAGGAATCACACTGAGTGTTTATACTAGTACAATTACAAAAATTTGGTTACATTTTGGTTATTAAAAAAAAACCCAAAACTGTTCAATTTAGCTAATGCTGGTCTGGTGTGAAACTCTGTAGTCCAGCAGTTCTCAACCTGTAGTCCCCATCCCCTTGAGGGTTGAAGGACCCTTTCATAGGGTCACCTAAGACCATTCTGTATATCAGATATTTACATTATGGTTCATAACAGCACAATTACAGTTATGAGGTAGCAACCAAAATAATTTTATGGTTGGGGGGTCAGCACAGCACGAGGAACTGTATTTACGGGTCGGAGCAGTAGGAAGGTCAAGAAGCACGGCTGCAGCCCAAGCTGACCTCCATTTTGCAATTTTCCTGTTTCAGCCTCAGGGAGGGGGGAGGGAGAGATATTGATAGATACTGAGATTACAGGGTATGCTAGCATGCCTGGCAATAAACAGTATTTTATTTAACATTAAAGCGTTAAGCTTGTGTTCAGGATAAATTCCAACATGTGTCAGTGAAGTAAGTGCGCCCTTTGAAACGTTAATTTGGATTAAATATGAAAATCTCATTCGGGAAATACAAGATCATTAAGACATGCAGTCAAGTCACTTAAAACTTAAAAAGATTTTTTTTTAATTAAAAAAAGAGTGTCTGAGTGTTTTTGCCTATATATAAGTCTGTACCATGTGCGTGCCTAATGCTTGTGGAGGTCAGGTCCCATGAATTGGAGTTATTGATGTTGTAGCCACCAAGCGGGTGCTGGGAAATGAACCTAGGTCCTCTGAAAGAACAGCCAGCGCTCTTAACCACTAGCTGTCTCTCCAGCCTCATCACTTAAAACTTTTTATTCATTTGTATATCTGTTTGTGTCTGTGTGTGTATTCAAAGAAGCCAGAAAAGGGCGTCATTAGATCCCCTAAAAGAGCAGAAGCACTCATAAACACTCAGCCAAAATCTCAGTGCCCAAATCAGCTAAAACTTTTTCAAAAATTTTGTTCCTATATGTTCAACACGATGCCACAGAGAAGCCAGGACACCTTCAAGGAGTTAGTTATTTCTCTCTTTCAAACATAATGGGTCCCAGAGGTTTGACTCAGGTCAGACTTAGAGGCAAGTGCCTTTTTCTTTGGAGCCATCTCACCAGCCTGCCAAATCAGTTTTTGTCTTCTAGCAATAGGCTAGAAAATACAAAAAATTTATTTTCTTTCTCTCTTCCCTTCTTTCCTCATTGTACTGACAGCTAAACCTCGAGCCCCAAGCATCCTAGAAAATGTTCCACCATTCAGCTGTATCCTCATCTCTTACTTTTATCTTGAGACAGTCTCACTTAGTCACCCGCGCCGGCCTTGAACTTTCAGTTCTTTGCCACCAGGCCTGGCTTCAGTAAGTTTTAATGTATAGAGCATCATAGGAAAATTCAAATATAAATTTAAACTGTAGACTCTGATGGAAGGTAGAAATACGTTTACAAATGCATTTGTAAAACACTAGGAGTTATTTTATAAAGCAAGAAACATACGAGCATGTTTAGTTCTTATAAATCATGTACTATTATTACCACATTATACAGACAGAGACTGAGGCTCAGTGTGGTAGTTTGAATGAGAATGGCCCCCAGAGTCGTATATTTGAATCCCAGTTGATGAACTGCTTGGGAAGGATTAGGAGGTGTGTCCTTGTTGGAGGAAGGATCACTGGGGGTGGGCTTTGAGGTTTCAGAAGCCAATTTGAGGTCCAGTGTCTCTCAGTCTTGCCTGCTGCCTGAGGATCAGATGTAAAGCTTTCAGCTACTGCCTGTCTGCTTCTCATCATGATGATCACGGACTAACCACTCTAAAACTGTAAGCAAGACCCCAATTAAATGCCTTCTGTAAAAGTTGTCTTGGTCATGGTGTCTCTTCACAAAAAAATAGGACAGTAACTAAGGCACTAAGGTTCAGAAAATTGTTTTTTAGTCATACCAAGTAAGAATGTGGATGCTGGAGTGCATATGGAGGGGCTTCAAAGCTGGATTTGATTTTGCAGTAATAAATTATTACAGCAGAGTTTACCAGTGGCAAGACTTATTGTGGCAACACATTTTAAGAGGTGGGAGGGAGAATGCACTTAGGTTAGGAAGCTCAACTTTGACACTACTGAGATATGGGGCAAGACATGATTAAGAAACATGGAGTTATGCTAAATTAGGAGTCAAAGCTGTAAAAACATAAGTATTCATGAAAAAATAAAGGAAGCAGATCTAACAGTATTTCAAAATTCATAAAATCTAGGGATGAAAAGTGAAAGGCATCAACTTCAGGGAACTGAGTTTATCCCCAGTTCAGTGGTAGAGTAAGTAGCATACACAAGGCCCTGCACCAACCACAACACCACAAACAAGCCAATAAAAAACTCAAAACAAAACTAATACAGATAATCACTAGCTCCATTTTCTGAAAGGCCAAGTAGTATCTGTTAAGGATCAAAGGACACTGAAGATTACAAGTAGAGAACAGTCCTTTTGTTTAAAACCAATGACTATTTCCCCAATTCCTGCTGAATCAAGAAAATATTTAGACTTCATTCACTAGCTCATCAATAAAACAGTGCAGAATAATTTCTACTTTTTAAAATGTTGGACTATGGTTTAATAAATGTTTAACAGATCCAACCAAAAATGCAGGGGTTTCACACAGAGGTTGCTTTCATAAGAATGTGCACTCAAATACAGAATTAGTAAATGTGGCCTTTTCCCAGCATTGGAGTCTGTACAGGAGCAGTATCAAGAAAATGGATGTTCCTCCACGGATTTAGTGCCAAGATAAGATACTACAAAACATTCAAATTTAACTTCATTACAAGAAAGCAAGCCGGTGTACGTCTGATGATACACCAGAAACCTAATTCTTGGGGCTGGATAGTTGGCTCAGCACTTACAGCCTTTCCAGAGGACCCGAGTTCTGCTCTTAGTACTCCTGCTCCACAGGATCAGACGCCCTCCCAGGCCTCCGAAGGCACTGCACCCACGTGCACAAACACAGACACAAATTAAACATGTCTGTGAGAATCAAGGAAAAAAATCCAGCTCTATGAATGTAATATTTATTAAAACACAACCCGCTACCTCACATAAACTTAAACATTTAACAAAAGGGTGTAAGAGGAACTGTACTAACAAACCCAAAGACACACACACACACACACACACACACACACACACGCGCGCGCGCAAATACATTCTTGTCGTGAATAAGACTAAATGCGATAGAATGTAGTGAATAAGAATTGACATAACAGAATGTTAGTAGATAAGAATAATGTAGCAGCATAATAATGTAAAATGTGATGACAAACAATATTGAAAAGCCAAATGTAAGTAAGCAATATTAAAGTCCAGAGAGTGGGCACTGGACACGCCCTGAGGTACCCCAGTGCCTGTGTGCACATCTGGACAGTACTGATAAACCTGACCATGCCCGAACGCCCATAGTGTGATTGGCTGAATTTAGCTTAAAAACCCAGGTCTGGCCCAGCTCAGCACGCCGCTCCCGAGTGCCTCCGGAGATGCTGCGGCTCTGGTGACCCACCGAGGTTGCGGCCTGCTAACTGAAGACTCGTCGCCGACCACCGGACCAGTGCTCCAGTCTTGCTAACTAAAAGAGGCAGTCGGCTGCGGGCCCACAGCGCTGCCGGACAGATCGCGAGGCTTGCCGGCGTCTGGGGCCGGACTAGGAGGGGTATTGGAGTGACTGTGTGAATGTGTGTGATAAGCAGAGAATAAAAACCCTTTGTGGAACCAATACCGCCTCTGAGGCTTCTTCCCGCCTAGATCTTCCCGGTAAGATCTCGCTCGCGACAATTCTCTTTTTGTTTGAGACAGGGTCTCACGGTTTGGCCTAGACTGGCCTGGAACTCGCGGCATCAGGCCTCAGTCTCCTGAGTACTGGCCCCATAGCGGAGCGCCAACCAGGCTGTAGCTACCGCGCGCCTCGGGGTCCGCTGCTGCCTTGGTCCCTCACCCGCTAGCCCGCGGGCAGCCCGCTGAGGAGAGCCCAACACCGGGAAGCTGGAGGCACCGCCACGGCGGTAACCATGCCGACCGGACCTCAGGGCCACTTCCGGCCCCCACGAGCGCCCGGCCGAGAGCCGCGGCCCAGGCCAAGCGGGAGGAGGGCTGGGGATGCCGGCGGGGCTCGGCCGCTCGGCGTTACTCACTTCTTCAGTTCGGGAGGGTGGGCCTTGCTCATGGTGACTGCTCAGCGGGCTCGGCGCGAAGGCGAAAGAGCGGGCAGCCTCACAATCACGCGCGGCAGCCTGGGCGCCGATATCTGACGTCACCGCGGCGCGAACCAATCGCTTTGCGGTAGTCGTGAGCCTTCGTCTCGCGATACTGAGGTACCGACCGTGCGGACCAGCGTTCCGCGTGCGCTGGCGCCGTCAGTGACTGGCCGGGCTTGGGGTTCGGGTGGGGGTGGGGTGTTTTCTTTGTGTAAAATGAAGTGGCTGGTTACACTCCATTGCGCGCACCCTTTGGAGAAACCGTTACTTACCCTTTTCCTGCCTTCCTTCTCCTTCCCCTTCCCCTCGCGGTTTTTATGTGCCCAGTGCGGGCCTCGAGCTGTGTGGTCACCGGCTTTGAACCCGTCTTCCTGCCCTTGCCTCCCGCAACACGCAGTCCTTTTATTTCCCAAGCATACCCAGACCAAGCTGAGGTTCCTGGGCACCCGAGTTAAGGGCTGGCCTGCACCGGAGCAGGAAGGGGGTTGGGCTGATTCTAGGATGTGAATCCAGAGCCTGGAGTTTTGTTTTGTTTTTTGGTTCTTCGAGACAGGGTTCCTCTGTTGTAGCTATGGCTGTCCTGGAACTCACTCTGTAGACCAGGCTGCCTCGAACTCAGAGATCCGCCTGCCTCTGCCTCCTGTGTGCTGAAGATTAAAGGGTGTGCCACCACTGCCGGCCGCAGGGGTATTCTTGTCACATAGTCCTGCAGTCCTCACACTGCCTCCAGAATCCCACTTAGCACATCTAGGACCCTATATAAAATGTGAGGCGTACCACCCGGGTACTGAGCCCGCCTCTGATTCCTGAGAGTAAAGGTATGCACCTTCCCAGGGGTGGCACTGCCCTCAGAGTACTGGGCTCTCAAATCAATCATTAAATGTCCCCACAGACCTGCCCGATGGAGGCAGTTTAAGAGTCTCCCCTGGTGATTAGTTTGTGTCACTACCAAAACTAACCAGCAGTCTTGACTCTTACCATTTGCTGTGTTAGTTGAAACTAGAAAATGAACATGAATATTAAGACTTCTAGCCTTTTTTGGAGGTCTCATTATGTAGCCTATGCTGGCTTCAAAACAGCCTGAGATTACAGGTATGCACCCTTAATCCTGGTTATTTTTTCCTAAATTAATGGACTTTATGTTATGATGCTCTAGCTATCCCTCAGTGTTTCCTATTTACTAATATGCACACTCAGGATGTCTTAAATTTCAGAGGCATGCTGACATATCACTACCCACTAGTAATTAGTTGGAGACAATGAAACTTTATTTAAAAACCAAACCACTTGAAAAATATATTGCAGGCCGGGACACAGCAGACAGGTATATCAGTTTCAAGTAATTAACTGGTAGGTATTCAACATAGTACTTATCATAAAAATACGGTGCCATGTTGGGGCAGCGACACTGCACTGCAAAGCCCCAGGCAAAAACGGCATTGGTAAGAGAAAGGTGTGCGCCTGTCCTGCTCTGTAGTGGCCCTAGCTTTCCTTGGCCCAAGTCACTTTTAGGCCTCCTTGTTGCTAGGGGATTACCTCTATGAGGCTCTGTGAATTCAGGGGGCTGAGTAATACTGGGTTTGGGCTTCTAGTCTGTGAAATCTAGATTTTCCCAAATCCAGTACTTCTCAGTCAGCCAATAGTTCCTATTTTACTGTTTATTCTCAGCTACTGGTGTGTGAGTGATAATCAACCCCCCTTGTTCTTCATGGGGAGTCCATGAAGAAAGCTGTTCCCTACAGTGTGACAGTGCCCTTTTGCAGCGGCTTCCAGAATGACGGAATTTGAAGAAACGGACATTCCCATCCTGATGGCCAGAAAATACAAGGAACCTTTAGAAGTTATCCAAACTCCTTTCCCTTCAATATCTTAAATCCACTTTGTGCCCCTGCATATGAAACAAAACCAAACAAAAGATCTGGAAAGGAAGCCTTTTTCTTCCTCTAAATTACTAGTCCACTGGGGTTTGTTTCATAGTGTATGCTAGGTGATGTGGTGACACTTTAGGTAGTAAACAGGAGCCTGGCAGCAGAGACACCTCTCCCCAAACTTTACCAGCAGGTTGAAGAAAGCTGCCAGTGTCTGTGGATGTCTGTGTAGTAAAATTTGAGCCCCTGGTACAGGGGCAATCTCTACTGCCAGAACAAGTATTTGCACGTGAAAATTTAGGATCTAGAATTCTCCCCCGTGCTATCTGCGGTCCAAATTTTAGCACCAGCTTCTTTTCACTTCACTTCCTCAGATCCAGACATAAAGGAACCATTGTCCAGAAGTGAGCATTTGCCTGGAACTTGCTGTGTCCTGAGTTTTCCTCATTCATAAACATTGCTTAACAGAGTAAACTTCCATTCTTCCTTTTAAATAGCCTGCCCCCAGCCCCAGTAGTCACTGGCAAACAATTTTATTTCCCAATGGATGACAGAGACTCCTTCATCTTCTTGGTCATTGTCGGGATGAGGTGCATGTGGTCATCCACACACTTGGCCACGCAGCTGTCCAGCTGTCGCTTCACCTGCAGCTCCTTAGTTCCTGCATCCATTGAGTCTTTGGCTTTGTCGTTGCAATGCATGGTGCACCGGGCCAGGCGGTCCTGTGATGAGAAGGAAGAGAAAGGAGAATGCTGAGCCGTTGGCCCCATGTTATGCCTCAGACTACAGGCTTGATATAGACTGTCTTAGCTCAAACAGAAAGTGCCACTGGGAAGGCTCAGACTAAGCACTGTTAAAAGCAGAAGAAAATGAAATTTTATATAAGAAGCTGGCAGCAAATAAGACTATCCTTAGATTTATAAACACCTTGACTCTTTTCTTCTATTTCTCACGTGTGTGGTGGTGTTTTTGGATGGGTGTATTTGTGGATGCAGGCTGAAGGTTGAGAACTGTCTTCCATGTCTTTCCACACAGTCACTGAGGCAGGGGCTCTCAACCAAGCCCAGAGCTCACTGATAATAGCCAGTCTTGGTCGATAGTTTGCTCTAGAGCAGCAGTTCTCAACCCGTGGGTCACAACCCCTTTGGGTGGGGGGGTCCAAACAACCCTTTCATAGGCGTTGTCTAAGACCATCTGCATGTCAGATGTTTACATTGCAATTCAGAACAGTAGCAAAATCACAGTTATGAAGTAGCAATGAAAATAATTTTACGACTGGGGGGAATCATCACAACTTGAGGAACTGTATCAAGGGTCCCAGCATTAGGAAAGTTGAAAAACAATGCTCTAGAGAGTCTGTCTCTACCTCGAGGCTAGAATTACAGGTGGGCTGCTACACTCAAGACAATAGTTTCTGGTGACCTGAACTCTGTGCTTCATGTTTGCTCGGCCAGGGCTTTAACCCTCAAACCATCTCCCTAGCACACAGTTCAGTTCTTTAATGACTGCCCTTGCTACAGGAAAACAATTCAATATTTGTCAAGTATCTACCAAGTGCCAGGCTTTGTTCTGATGTGGAGTACAGAAATGAACAAGACGTAAGTGTTCCTGCTCGTATGGAATTTACAGTCCAGGGTAGAAATGTTACGAAAAGAGTGGGATACTCAAATCGGGAGGGAGTTCAGGAGTGAGGTCTGAACCAAAGTATGAAGGAGAGCACTGTTAAGAGGTCCAAAATTTTGGCTTCTTTGGGCCACATTGTCATCTACAAACTTTATGCTCAAGAAATGAAAAATCACCGGGTATGTTGGCACATGCCTTTATTCTCAGCATTCAGGAGGCAGAGGCAGGCAGATCTCTGAGTTTGAAGCCAGCTTGGTTTACACAGAGTTCCAGGACAGCCAAGGCTACAACACAGAGAGAAACCCTGTCTCAAAAAAACCAAAAAACAAAATCAAATAAAATCAAATTCAGAGTTTTTTTTTTTTTTAAAGACATTAACCACACAGAAAATTATCTCAAAATAGTTCAAGTAGGTTTGTAATTTTATGTCGGGCTTAATGTGTCCCACAGGCCACAGGTGGGGAACCCCTGCTGTAGGAGATTCACAGTTATGAAAAAAGAGACCAGTACCAATGACCATCCTCTAATGGTCAGAGGATGGAAAAGGAAAAAGGCCAGCAAAGGAGGCAGAGTTAATGGCATGCAGGGTGGAAAACCAAGAGTGAGATACCCTGTGGTTAAATGGTTATAGTGCTTGAAGGAGGAACGGGAACTATTGTAAAGACATTCAAGGCAGGGGACTGAGCAGTGACTGAGGGACCTACCCCGTGAGTACACTGCACCACCACAGTGAGCAGCTCTGCAAGTGAGAGTCAGCATGGATTGACTGTACAGTGAGGGAAGGAGAAACTTATAGCAACCCAAGAACTTACTTTTCAAAAGTCTCACCCAGAAATTTCTCAAAATGAAAAAACGAGAAATGTTTGCTGTTATTACTTTACAATGGCAGTGACTTTGAAGTTTTGTTCAGTGTGAAACTGTATACCTACCACGTTAGGTGTAACTGTCAGGGGAATGGCTCCCCAGGCCATCAGAAGTGTTTGCTTCCAAATCCCACAAGACACAGAGGAAGAGAGTAAAATGAACACATGGATATCTTTTGTTTCAGGGAAAAAGAAGATTTTATAGTGCACTGTAGGGGCTTGGTGTCACAGGTCTGTAATCCTAGCACTTGGGAGGCAGAGACAGGAGGATTGCTATGAGTTTCAGGACAGCCTGGGCAACAGAGCTGAGACCCTGTCTCAGAAAACTTCAGAATAGTAATGTTTTCTTTTCTTTCTTTTTTCTTTTTTTTTCTTCAAGGCAGGGTCTTACTATATAGCCCTGGCTGTCCTGGAACTCACTATGTAGACCAGGCTGGCCTCAAATGTAGAGATCCACCTGCGTCTGCCTCCCAAGCACTGGGACACACCACCACCACCTGGCCAGAATAGGAATGTTTTTTATGACTGACTTTTTTGTGGCATGGAAACCTTTCTCCAAGTGTCCCAAATAGGGGAAGTTCCAGGGAGGGTTTCAGTCCACAAATACTGTTTGCTCTCATTCACTCTTTTAAATTGTGTGTGTGTGTGTGTGTATGTGTGTGTAACAGGCACATGTGCCCTGGCATACCTATAGAGGTCATAGGACAACTTGTGGAATTGCTTCTCTCCTTCCATTTTTTTGTTTGCTCTGGGGACCAAACTCAGGTTGGTAGGCCTGAGTGGCAAGTACTGAGTTAGCCACTTATTTGCATATTTTTAAGACTAATACCATAGTTCACTCTTCAGGAAATTTCATTATTTTAAAAATAAAGAAGAGGAACTCGTGAGGTTCTACTCTTAGCTCAGGAGCTACTGGCAGTTAAAAGAAGTCTATTTATTTTATATTCGTGTTCTTGAATATATGCACGTGCACCGTATGAGCGCAGGAACCTGCCGAGGTCAGGAGAGTTGGCATATTCCCTAGAACTGGAGTTACAGATGGTTGTGAGCCACCATGTGGGTGCTGGAAACCAAACCTGGGTCTTTTTAAACATTGGTAAGTGCTCTTAACCACTGAGCCTCCTCTCCAGCCCTGTGCTACTGGCAGTTAAGGGTTGCTGTAGGAAGGAGAGTTGTTTTCCTTTATTGACGTCACCACCGCTAAGTTGCCGATGCTGAAAGACCCCACACCCACACCATGCAAGCAATTAATTAAATCCAGAGGAATCATTACAAGAAATAGGAGGAAGACTTGTTGTAAGGTGTCTAGGAGAGGGAGGAGGGCTAGAATATTATCAAAATACATTACATGCATGAAATAGTCAAAGAATAACTAAAATAATAATTAAAATGAGTTTATAGAGCTTACTTTTTATGTGTATGAGTGTTTGCCTAAATATATGTCTGGGCACCATGTATACAGTGCCCAGAGAGCCAAAGAGGGCTTCAGATCCCCTGTGACTGGAGTTACAGGTGGTTGTGAGGCACCATGTGGGTAACTGCTGAGCCACCTGTAAGACCCCAAGTTAATATACGTTTTAGGGAGTTTTATACTACCCAGCAGAGACTGTACTTGCACTCAACACATCCAATGACAACCAAAAAGGCATAAAGGCTCTTGGCTAGATACTCCTTTGGTAACTTTCTTTTACATTACTGTTTCTTTGGGAAAATATGGCACAACTTAACAACACTGAACTTCCAGGTTTTTTTCCAAAATTTCAAACCCTAAGAATACCAGTTAGCTACACGACTGCCATCAAGGCACTAAAGCAGAATAAATCCTCCTCATCTTGCGCCAAAGAGCTGTTCAAGGACTCGTGAACGGAGGCATTCCTCACCTGGAACTTTTCTAGCTCACTGGTCACCAAGGCCTGGGCTTGAGCCAGAGGCGCATGGCAGCGCTCGATGCACTGGTGCACCTGCTGCATAGATGCTTGGTTGTCCTCACAGCAGTTGGCGCTGCACCGGAACATGAGGCCCTGGGGAGGAAGGGTAGAGCCTGTTAGATTGGAAAGACTCCGAGGACAGTCCACTAAAGGGCTACAAGGGTTTGGAGGCCATGCTTCTGCCTGTATGTTCCTGGACACCCTTTGCTTCACTTTCCCCGCGAATATCATCAGGACTTCATAAGATTGGGTCGATTACCCGGCCTAGCATTTGTAGCCTGGAATATATGTTCTTGGGAGAGCTCCTGCCTAGTTCTAAGATGTTTTATCTCGCACGGCATAAACGCCTCATGCCGGGAATCTCATACTCCGAAGGTGGAGGCAGAGAGATCACCCGGGTTAACCGGACCCTGTCTGTTGCTACTAGCTCACTGGTATATAACTCAACCAAGAAACCAAGTTCTGAAAACCAGCTATCAGCAGCAGAGTTTAGAGGTCGGCCTGATTAGTCAACGCCCCACCAGGGGGCGACCGACACAGTCGAGGGTGATGGGGGGGGATAAGGTTAAGCAACACCTGCATGGTAAGGGAGGCGGGGCCCACGCACGCCGGCGTTCAGGGTTCGTGGCGTGGATCTGAACCAGCGCCTGGTGATGGCCTGGTGGTTCTCCTGGACTGGGCACTCAGGACACCGTGCCGGATCACCGCAAGGTCGGCCGAACAGCGTAACCGAGGTCGGGCGGGAGGAAACCGCCCGGCGCAAGGCCCGGGCTCGAACGTCACTGCCCCACCCCCGCCCGAGCTTTCCGAGTCCCTCTCGGGCGTGGGGCCAAGCCGCTACCTGCATCTTCCGGATGTTCTCTCTCTCCACACTTTTCACCATGGCGTCCACAGCCTCCTGCACTCGGAGCTGCTGCACTTCCGCCATGGCGACCCTGAGCCGCGCCAAGCCCGCGTCCGCGTGGACCCGCTGCGCCCCGCCCCCTGCGCCCGAGCCGGGCCCTCGAGCCGCTACGCCCCGCCCTCATTCCCCGCCCCTCTCCGTAACTTCGCCCCGCCCTCTAGCCACCGAGTCCCGCCTCTTCACACCGAACCCCACCCCCCTGCTGGTTGCCCCGCCCCCTGGCCGGCGCGCTCAGTGTTCTGGCTTCTCCAGCCTCATCGCCAACTGGCCCCTGGTTTGAGCAAACTTTAGGCCGGAGACTGAGCGAGCGCACGCTGGCCAGATCTCCTTGCCCGTCTACCTTCTTTTCTTCCTCTCTTTCACTCTCTCCCTCTGTCCCTTACAATTAGAAAAAAAATCCAGTTTTTGGATGTACAGTTTGATCAGTTATTTTTAATTTGTCTTGGTTCCTTTTTGTTGCTGAATAGAATTTCATTGAATGGACATACTACAGTTTACTTACTCAGTCCTCCAGTTGGACATTTTTGGTCGAGTTACTAGTTATTATGAATAAAGGGTACAAGTCCTCTTGAGGAAGTTATTTGTAGATATGGATTTTCTTTGCTTTTGGGTTAGACTTAGGGCAGATGCGTATCTCTGCATGTGGTTGTGAACGGAATTAGCTTCAAGAGCAGTGCGGTGGTAGGGAGGGCTGTGGCTATAGACACTATAGAGTGTGGATATGCCTCTAACAGCGAGCTGTTTCTGAACAGGATTGGTTCTATCAGCCGTGTGACCTCACGCCCCCATTTCTATTGTCTTATGCAGCCATCTGTCAAACCCACGTGGCCGCTGGGACGGAAGCGGACAGCTGCAGGCAGTGTCGGAAGAGCTGAGCTGTAGGTGGTCCCACTAGAGAGAAGAAAGGGAGGGTCCGAGTGTTTCAGGAAATCTCTTCCCTAGGAGATGAGCTTGCTTTTAATTTTTGGATTGAACCAGAAGGCCCTTGCTTGGCACTCAAAAAGAGGAAGAGAATGCCAAGCAGGCACGGGAAGCTGCAGTGAACAAAACAGAGGAAAAAGGTTGCGTGCTGGAGACTTTAGGCACTTGCTGCGATTGGCCACTAGATGGCAGGTTAACTCTGGTTTGAAAGTTAGACAACCCCAACCCAATTGTCCTTTGAGGAAAGCTGCTTTCCTCCATTGCTAGGCTCTCCCTCTCCTAAGTATCAGGGTTGCGGGCAAGACATGTTCATCACTTCTAATCAGGCTTACAGTGGGCTCCAAGGAGCAGCTGGAATCAGGGCGATGGCAGCAGTTACCCAGTAGACCAGGTGCTTTGCCAGTAATTTGCACGGGGTCTTCACTGTCCATTTTTCTCCCACTGGGTTGACAATTCAGGCAGAGGGAGGCAAATGTTCTGGAACATTTAAATCCTAGCGGGCCAAGATGCATCACCCAGCCTGGCTGATACCTGACTGTGAAAAAAATCTCTCTTGAGACTGACTTCATGATTCCAGATCCTATAGAAAGTTCTTTAAAATAGCATGCTCACTTTCCCCTTTATTCCTAAAATGTGTCACAGGAGTTTCAGCAGCTTTTACATTAAGGCTCTGCTAGTCACATTTATTTATTTATTTGTTTGTTGTTTGTTTATTTATTTATTTATGGTATTTCCAGACAGGATTTCTCTGTGTAGCCCTGGTTGTCTGTCCTGGAACTCACTCTGTATACCAGGCTGGCCTCAAACTCAGAGAGATCTGTCTTCCTCTGCCTCTTCCACCACAGCCCAGCTTTCCTCTCCAGGTTTTAAAGGGAAGCCTTCTCCTTCTCTTCTTGGGGTCAGTTAATATGGTTTCCACCCTCTCCCATATATTCAGTGACTACATGAAAAATGGAAGAGGAATGAAATTAGAATGCAAATATCAAGACTCGAGCAAGTCCTAGGGCAGGGAAGGGGATGATTGTCAACAGAACTGTCAGATAATTTGAGTACTCCAGGGAAGGGGAAGGTGTGCCCTTAGAGGCCCAAGAAGGTGACCAGGCTCCAGAGAGGTAATGGCCATGAGGTGCATCTTGTAACAGAGGGCCTCAGGCAGCCCCAAGGCACTCAAAGACTCAGTGTGACTGGCAGGTGCCTCTCAGCAGCAGAGAGAGGCAGTGCCTCTGATGCCTCTATGTGGGGTCTCTGTCCCAAGCTCAGTGTACCCAGTGTTGTAGGGATCAGAGCAGAACAGATGGTGGTGGAGCAGAAGGCACCAAATCAGTACAGCATACATAGTAAGGGTCGAGTAACTACTTTGTGAAAGAGTTTATTTCAGGTGTGTGTGTGTGTGTGTATGTGTGTGTGTGTGAGAGAGAGAGAGAGAGAGGGGGGGGGTACACAATTGTAAATGTAGATTATCTCTCTTTCTAATGATATTTTTTGTGTATACGTGAGCATGCATGTGGATCACACGCATACAGGAGCCCTTGGAGGCCAAAAGAGGACGTTGGATCACTTGGAACAGGAGTTTCAGGCAATTGTGAGCCACCACAAGGGTTCTGTTTAGTAACAGTGTCCTCTGCAAGAGTAAGTGTTCTTACTACAGAGCCGTTTCTCCAGCCACACCCTCCTAAACTTGTTTTTGTTTTTCAAGACAGGATTTCTCTGTTGTAACCCTGGCTGTCCTGGAGCTCACTCCGTAGACCAGGCTGGCCTCGAACTCCCAGAGATTCACCTGTCTCTGCCTCCCAAGTGCTAGGATCAAAGGTGTGCACCACCACCGCCCAGCTCCTAAATTTTTTTGAAATTAATTTTATGTGTGTGTGTAGGTGCATTTGAGTGCTGGTGTCTACCAAGGACAGAAGAGAGTGTTGGATCCTCTGGAGCTGGAGTTAGAGGTGGTTGTAAGCTGCCTAATGTTGGTAATGGAAACTGAACTCAGGTCCTCTGAAAGAGCAGTTCGTGTTCTTAACTGCTTAGCCATCTCTCCAGCCCCCAAATTATGATCTTTTACTGTGGCTTATGGTCAGGAGAGTTAATGAAGTCAGAATCTAAGGAAACACAGTCTGCAGATTCTATCTTGGGCTGAGCATCAAACTTCTCTCTGTTCTCAGCCTCTAACTATGTGGCCTCCAGTGGTGGAGCCTCCCTTCCTTCTGTAAAGGGTGGACAGTATTATTAACTCCTAGGTGTGGTGACAGCTATGAGTTTGTGTCTGTGAGCAACAAGGTAAACAGTTATTATATTTGCTGGAAATCTTGTGTTTCTTTCTCTCACTCTCTTATTAGTGTGGCTGTCAGTAAAACCAACGATGGCGTGGATAACAGTTTGTGAGCCTGCTGTGGCTGGTATATAAGTTACTAGTTTTATTGCTATGAAAAAATGCTAAGAAGTGACTTAAGGGGTCCAGGAGACTATGGCTCAGCAGTTAAGAGCACTGACTATTCTTGCACATGACCCAGGTTCGATTCCCAGCACCCACATGGTGGATTATAACTATCTGAAACTCCAGTTCTGGGAAGGTCAGACTCCCTTCTTCTGGCCTTCTTGGGCATTGCACACACATAGGGCACAGACAAATATGCAAGCAAACATTCATCCGTGTGAAATAAAAATGAATAAATCTTAAGGGAACAACTTAAGAATGAAAGGTTTATTTTGTCCCATGGTTTAAGAAAGGATGCAGGGGCCTAGAGAGAAGACTCGGCAGCCAAGATCGTGTATTGCTCTTGCAGAAGACCCAGGTCCATTCCTAGCATCCACACGTGGCTCACAAATGTCTATGACTCAGTTGCAGGTGAGCTGACTTACTCTTCTGGCCTCTGCAGACTCAGAGGACCTGGGTCCATCTGCCGCACTCTTACTTGCTTCTCACTGCAGAAAAGACCTCTTTGTCCGTGTTGATGACCTAGGCTTTCCTCTGCCTGGAACTTGATTTCATTACCCGTAAAATGAACTGGTCAAACCATCTCTACATTTCCCATCAACTTTACTCCCCATATGGTCTATCAGAGAGGCCTGAAGCCCTTTCTAATTGAGAAGCAGACCTTGAGCTAAATTTAGAAATGTTAGAGGGAAGGAGAGATCTATTCTGAGGCTGTGTGAATCAGCTTTCTGCTACTATAAATGAGTACCTAGTCTATCGACTTAAAGGGGAGGAAAGGTTTACTATGGCTCAAAGATCTGGAGGTTTCAGCCCACGGTCAGTTGCCTGTCGCTTTTGGGCCTGTGGGAGACAGCACACCATGGTGAGATATGCAGCTGGAGAAGCAGAGAGGAGGAACTAGAGTCCCAGTACCTCCTTTAGGGACACTTAATTTCTTCCCACTAGGCCCCTCCCCTTAAAGGTTCACCATCTCCCCACGGTGGCATAGAATGGGGTCCTTTGAGGGACATGGATCCAAACCATGGCAGGGTCTTTCTGAACACTGGATGGGTGTGGTGGGTGGATGAGTGCTGACAAAATATCAGGCTAATGAGGTTCCTGGGCTCAAGGGACTAGAAGTGGGACTTTGTAAGAGGACCCAAAGTTGCTGGGGACTCATTTAACCTATTGTGAATACTTTATCATTCAGCACAGATAGCACAAACGCACACAGCTAAACAGGATAAATGACTGGTGGGTTGGATGCCACTGGTGGGTCGGAGTATCAGGATGTCAGTGACTTCACACTGAGGGAGGACTCTGATTAGACAGGATGAGAATGAACAGCTCCTACTCCATGTAGGCCAAGGCTACTGTGGGCCACATACAAGAGGAAAAAAAAGGTTGCCTTCCACCTTTGAAAATATGTAAATTGATTTGGGGTGTGTGATGGGTGGGAAGAGGTGCCATGCTGATGGTCTGTGCTGGGGTGGGTGCGAAGTTCTGCTGTCCCTTCAATAGCTCTGGGCCTCAGCTTGTGGCTTCTCAGGAACCCAAGACAGGCAGGACCATTTAAATCCAGCTACACTCTTAGCAAGGTCGCTCTTCCACTGAACAATGAGAGTGAGAATGGAGACAAAGACCAGGAAGATAACCAGCGTGATCTTCTTTCTTTCCTATTGGAAAGCATGGTAGGTACCTGCCAGAGGCCAAAGAAAGTATTATTGTGTGTGTGTGTGTTTGCACACTTATATGTGTATGCATCTGTGTAGCCACACTTAGCTTTTAAAAAAAGGTTTTCAAAAAATTACGTATTTATTCACTGTGTATGGGTATTTTGTCTGCATATATGTCTGTGCACTGTGTTTACACCTGGTGCTCAGGGAAGCCAAAAAAAGGCATTAGATCCTTTGGGGCCAGAGTTACAGACAATTGTGAGCTGCCATGTGGTGCCAGGAATGGAACTCGTCCTCTGGAACAACAGCCAGTGATTTTTTTTTTTCCTAAGATTTTATTTATTTATTTATTTATTTTTATTTATTTATTTATTTATTTATTTAATGTATGTGAGTGCTCTGTCTGGAGGTACGTGTGGGCATCTCAGATTTGATCTCAGATCTGTGTGCAAGCACAGCAAGTGCTCTCACCCGCTGAACCTTTTATTTATTTAGTTCTTGGTGACACTCAGGCTGCCTTGCTCCCCTTGCCTCTGCCTCTTGAGTCCTGGGCCTGCAGATGTGTGCCACCGTATACAGCTTCAGAACATTAAAATTTTTTTATAACATTTTATTTATTTATTTTGAGTATATGTGTATATGAGTGCATGCGTGCCACAGCATATGTGTGCAGAGGTCATGTGACAACTTGCAGTAGTTAGTTCTCTCCTTCCACCAGGTGGGTCTTGGGAACTGAACTCAGATTGTCAGGCTTTGTGGCAGGTGCCTTTACTTGCTGAGCCATTTTATGAGCTCCTAAGCATATTTTTTTCTCTTAAAAAGATTTATTATTTGTTTATATTTGTGTGTGTGTGTGTGTGTGTTGTATATGGTTGCCCACTGTGGGGCAGAAAAGGGCATCTGATCTCCTGGAGCTGGAGTTACAAATGGTTGTGAGTTGCCAGATACGGTATCTGGGAACTGTAGTTGGGTTCTCTCAAGAACAGTATGCACTTTTAACCACTGAGCAATCTCTTCAGTCCGCCAGGACCTTTTCAGTAGAGTGACAGAAGTGGGGAAACACTTGACCTTGTTCTACCTGTGCTGGAGGAGCCTGACATGGGAGGAAGGGGGAGCACCTTATAGGAATGGGGCATAGGGTGTGGCCAAGGCTAGGCCTGTCACTCACATAGGAATGGTAGTGTTAACACCTGACAGGCAGACACAAAAAAGACAAGGTAGATACTGTATCACTAGGAGTAGAAGGTGTGGGGGGCATGGTGAGGTGGAGGGAAGGGAGGAGCCTGCAATTGGTGGCTGAAGAATTGTCTGGAACACAGGTGAATACGTGAACATGAATCTCAAATGCATTTCAATGTCATAGTCCCTGTGTCTCCCACTGCTCCTTTGCTGGGGCTGCTGTCTGGACGTGTGGCCATGATGTGACTATGGAAACAGACTGTGAGGTTTAATCCTGTTTTTTTTGGAAACAATCTCACTATGTAGCTCTGGTTGTTCTGGAACTCACTACATAGTCTAGGCTGGACTTGAACTCACAGAGATCCACTTGCCTTTGCTTCCCAAGTGCTGGGATTAAAGGTGAGGGATTAAAGGCATGATGGTCAACTTTGATTGTCAACTTGACAGGACCTAGAATCACCATCAAAATAAATCTGTAGGCATGCCTCTGAGGGAATTATATAGATTAGGTTAGTTGAGGTAGGAAGGCCTAACATAACTGTAGGTGGCACCATCTCATGTGTCCCAGACTGAATAAAAACGAGAAAGTGAGCTGAGCACTGATGTTCATCCCTCTCTGCTTCCTGTGTGTGGACGCCATATGATAGCTGCCTCAACCTTCTGCCACCATGACTTGTCCACCACCATGGACTGTACCACCCAGCTATAAGCCCCAAACAAACACTTTTGTAAGTTGCCTTTGTCTGGAATTCTGTCACAGCAATGAGACAAGTGACTAAGACCTGGATGAAGATCAACTTAATGGGAAGAGCAAAGTTTATTGTTCTTATTTTGCTAGAGAGAAGGTTAGTTACCATCTCCTGGATTTCAGCAGAGAGGGGATCCTTTATCTGGGGATGAAGAGCACCTCAGGTGAGTCTTGACTGGTGACTGGCAGCATGGGGGAAGTTGTAGGTGGCTCACCAGAAAGAGGATAGACTGCAGAAGGACATGCATATGACTTCCTTGTCTGGTTATACATTGGAAGTAGGGATAAAAATTAGGGGGTTGTCAGTTGTTTATCAAGTCCTGGGCATCTGTAGCAGCAGTATTTGTTTCTGGTGTCACTGCCACAACAGTGGCTTCCAGCTGTTTGTAGATGAGGAGCTCACTTCCTGGATGGGGTGCTGCAGGCTGCCATGCTCTGGCTTTGCCTATTCATCCTCTTGGGTCTGTTCTGGTAGGATTCACTAAGGGTCTGCAGTATAGGCTTCCCTCCCTGAGGCAGGGTTTTCCTCTAGAGAGTCTCCTGGGACTCTGGCAGCTTGCTTGCTTGCTTGCTTTTTTTAAAAAGATTGACTCATTTTATTTTATATGTGTGTTGTATTAGTCAGGGTTCTCTAGAGGAACAGAACTGATAGAATAAACCCAATACACACACATAAAATACATCTCATATATATGTATATATGTTCCTTCAGCCTAGGGGCTGCCATATTCTGTTGTACCTGGACATGTGGCTGTGATGTGACTATGGAACCACTGTGGTGTTATATACATACATATGTGTATATATACATATATTATATTTTTATATATATATATATGATGTATATGTTACGCATTATATAATATGAACACGCACACACACACACACACACACACACACACACACACACACACAGACTTATTATGGTGGCTCACTGGCTGTGGTCCAGCTAGCCAGTCCAACAGTGGGTGTCTCCTAACAGAAAGTCAAGTAATCCAGTAGTTATTCAGTTCATGAGACTGTATGTCGCAGCTGTCTGCAGTATATGTCAGAATCTTGAAGAAGTAGGCTCCAATGCCAGTAAATAGATAGGCCAGCAGGCAAAGGACAAAAGCCTCTTTCTTCCTTGTCCTTTATAAAGGCTGCCACGGGAAAGTGTGGCCCAGAGTTAGTGAGGTCATCAGACCTCAAATGATTTGGATTTAAGATGGTTCTTCCTACCTCAAGTGATCCAGTTGACTAAAAATTCCTCACAGGTGTGCTCAGTGACTTGGGTTTTTAGTTAATTCCGGATGTAGTCAAATTGATTACCAAGAATAGCCTCCACAGGTGTTTTGTCTGTCTGTCTGTGAACCACTTGCATGCCTGATGTCCATAGAAGTCAGAAGAGAGAGCATCATATCTCCCGCACTGGTGTTTGTGAGCCATTATGTAGGTACTGGGAACCGAACTAGGGAACTCTGCCAGGACAGCAAGTGATTTTAAAGGCTGAGCCATCTCTCCAGCCCAGCATTGCTTCCTGAACTTGGAGAGGATGTATGAAGAAGCCTGATGGAAACTCAGTATTTCGTAACACTATCTTGTAAATATTGTAAACTTACTTTGTAAATAATAAGTATTGTTTTAAAAAAGGAGTTTGAATGGAGGTGTACTGCATGGAGCACAATGCCTCCATCAGAAGACATGGGTTATTAAATGAACATCTTAGTGCCAGGTACAGGCAATCTTTTTACACGCTACTTATTGGTCATATCCAGTGTGCTGGATAGTTTTATGTCAATTTGACACAAGCTAAAGTCATCTGAGAGGAGGGTATCTCAATTAAGAAAGTGATTCAGGGCTGGGCGGTGGTGGCTCACACCTTTAATCCCAGCACTAGGAAGGCAGAGGCAGGCGGATCTCTGTGATTTCGAGGCCAGCCTGGTCTACAGAGTGAGTTCCAGGACAGCCAGGGTTACAACAGAGAAACCCTGTCTCTAAACAAACAAACAAACAAACAAACTGGTTTGGTAAGATGGAGCTGTAGGCAAGCCTGTAGGGCATTTTCTTAATTCGAGATTGATGCGGGAGGGGCCGTCCATGGGCTAGTGGTTCTGGGTTCTGTAAGAAATCATGCTGAGCAAGCCATGGAGAGTAAGCATCACCCTTCCATGGCCTTTGTATCAGCTCCTGTCTCCAGGTTCCAGCCTTGCTTGAGTTCCTGTCCTGACTTCCTTCAGTGATCCTTTTCTTCCCAACTTGCTTTGGGTCATGATGTTTCATCACAGCAATAGAAACCCTAACTAAAACAGTTAGGCAGGCCTCTAAAGGCCCCCAGACAGCACAGGTATTGTCAATGCTTTTTGTTGCCCGCCATAACTAGCAAGATTCTATTGCTGAAGACATCTTATGTTTGGTGGGTAGGACATAAAGAAATAGTTTGGTTTTCAGGACATAGAGGAATCAATCTCCAACTGTCCAGGGAACTTTCTGTTGACTAGCTTTCATACTGTTGGAGGTTCTATGTGGGGTGCTGAGAAAGAAGATATCAATGGGTCGTATCCAGCACTGACATTCGAGGTAAGATGTGCCTACCTATACAATAGTGGTTTGTACGATGGGGGCAGCCAACCATTTTCTGATTGAATTTGAGGCCTGCTCCATAGGAGGGGATTCATGCCTGGTACTATAAACCTGGTCAAAAATCCAAGGCAGAGGAGGTCACAGGTCCTGAGATTGGGAAAAACCTAATATTGGGCACATTTCAGCATAAGCTGTCTGTAGTCCATGCCTGTTACCTTAGCACCGAAGAAGCGAAGGCAGGAGTACCAGAAGTTCAAGGTCATCTTCAGTGGTGTAGTGAGTCTGAGGCTAGCTGGGACTACATGAGACCCTGGCTCAAAAAAAAATAATGGGAGCAAATGTTTATTAAATATGCGTAGCTGAAGGGCCTAGAGTTACACCACAATGTGTTAAACCTCACCGTATGTGGGTCATAGCATTAGAAGTGATTATAATGTTCTTTTGAAGATTTACATGAGTCTATCTCTACTAGGTTGACATTCTTTTCAGATTGTATTATTTTGCAAGTATATGTGTGCGTGTGGTGTGAGTATGCATGTGCATGGGTACACACGTATGAAGTTGACACTGGGTGTCTTCTTTAATTATTCTCCACTTTATTGACGCACATCCTCTTGATGAACCCAGAGTTCGTGGATTTGGCTAGTCTAGCCAGCCAGCTTGTCCTGGAATCCCACCTCTGCCTTCTGAGTGTTGGGATTACAGGCAGCCATTTCACCTGCCTGACGTTTACCGGGTTTGAGGACCCTAACTCCGGTTGTCATGCTTGCCACACACTACTGTATCCACTGAGACGTCTCCTTAATTATGTACAGATCCCTCTGTGGCTGGGAGTGTAGGCCAGCTGTAGAGCACTTTCCTAGCATGTGTGAGGCCCTGTGTTCTAATCTTAGCAAGGAAAAAATAATTATCTCAGAACATTCCATCCTAATTAATGAGTGTGAAAGAGAGTGGAGACTGACCGGTTCATGTGAAATGACAGCTCACTCAACAACACTTAAAATGATTATTATTTTTGATAACAGTCAGGTTATCCACAAATACTCATGGCTTTGTCACTGCCCAGTTGTGCCAGCCTGCCAGAGGGTGGCATGGGAAAGACAGCCCACACCAGGGATTTAGTTTCCATCCTGACAGGTGGACCGAGTGTAGCCACAGCTACCCAGCTGCCCTGATGACGGGCCGCACCTGTGCCGGCTGTGACACACCCTTTCCACTTGGGCCACAGAGTCTCAGGTATGGGCCTATCCCAGCTCAGAGCCTGCTTGCCAGCCTCCAGCCCTGACTCTCTTTGTCTTTGGTACTGACAATCTGATTGCTGCAACTGGATTTTTTCTTCTTACCACCTTCACCCCACCCCACCACCCACTTCCTTCTCCAGCTGCCCTGCCCATATAAAACACTGGACAGTTGAACAGGGATGTCTTTCTAAGGTGAAACAGGTTCAGAGGCATCAAGAATGGCACACGAGGAAAAAAAACAATGGCAGAGGAAGACAGGAAACCTCATGCACTACAGACTGTCTGTGTCAAAACAGCATGTGTAGAGAAAGAACTTCCATCAAATATCCACAGGCCAAAGAAGGAGGGTCTGTGTAAGTGACCTATAAAGGCTGGAGACTCAGGATCATGGGTTTTGTGCCTTGGACTTGTACCTACTTGCTAGCCCACTCCCACTCTTAGGAATGCCGTTTTGCGCTATTGGTCTTTCTGTATTTTAGTTCTATGTGTGCGTGTGTGCGCATCCACGAGCATGCATATAAGTGCAGGTGCCTGTAGAGGCCAGAGGTGCTGGATCTTCTGGAGCTAGAATTATGGGTAGTTGTGAGTGGCAGGACCTGGATGGTGGGAACTGAACTCAGGTCCTCTGGAAAAACAGCACTCT